>MU776772.1:17126-88214 GCA_026770625.1 Nicotiana glauca
TATATATATATATAATGCTTCCACATTACTGTTCATCTTAAGAATGACAGCCTAATCTCATCTCATACTTTATAACTTTTATCCATCCATTGTCGATTCACTTCAATATTTATTCATAATCTACCCCTGATAATTTAACCTTTTATGCAACACTGCCTGCTAGGGTTCACGTTTCATCGAGGAACATCTGAAATGATTAGACTGATCCACCAGGGGCGATACCATGCTTTCATAACCGTATCTCACATCATGTCAATGTGATTTACCTTAAGTGGAGATTTTAATCTTGTCCAATTCATGAGATCCCTTTCTTTTCTTCATCAGATCATTACTCAATTGAAGGCCCAAACATCATCTTTTATCTATCATAATTATACCCTAATTCTAATACCAGGGCAGCATTCCATCTCTTCTAAATGCTATTAGTCTTAGACTCCTTTGAGTTCATTCAGGCTATAGTGAGCTTTGTATAACTTAGAGAAACCATCTGCTCTTCTTCTTTTCATGGGCTTAATCCTAAGGGCTTATCCAGTTGTGTTACCTTCTCACTCACCCGTTCTTATCCTTACTCATATCTTCTAGAACCTTGTCATTTCACTATACAATAGCTTGCAACCGACATATATCTATTTATATTACTTGAAACCTTTCCACTTGCTTGCATCATAGATTTTCGTATATCATTTTCAAAAATCAAGTGAGGCATCGCATCGTATCTAACTCTTTTTTACTCTCTTAGTCAGGCTTTTCGATAGCTAGTCCATAGGCTGGAAGATATGCTACTGATGATGCCGCTATTATTCCTAGATACTGAATCCCCACACTTATAGCTTTTTATCTGAAGTATGGACTATTCACGATCTTCTGCCTTTAAGTATCTCATACGTTGTTTACCTTTACCTTACTTACCTTAAAATCTCACATCGTATTTTTTATCTCTTTCATGACCTCCCTTCCACCTAGGTGTAATTTACATCCATAACTTGAAGCTCTATTATAATACTTGCACCTCTAGTGCACACACAACTCGGTGGGAGCTTCGTACTGAATTGTTATGAGGTTGGTACTTTTCTAACCGGCTTTATCTTAAGGCTGTTATATAATATGGTTGTTGTACTATCCCTCTTGTACCTCTAATTTTAAGAGTGACCCTGTAATGTGCTCAATCACGATTTCTATAATTTTTTGGGTCCAATAATCAGATTCCTGATTTACTTCGTTAATGTAACTCTTTAGTTTCCTGTTTCTTCTGATCAGCCTTTATATAGGCTTAAGCTATATCCTGATCTGTGATTCATGGTGTTAGTTATTATATTTATCCTTTCATGGGCGCTATGGAATATCCATGATATAATCCTTTAACAATTCGATCTATGACCTGGGCTCAATTATTTCTTTTGACTTATACTGGAATCTTCCACGACTGTATATGATGCATGTATAAAACTCCAAACTCTTAAGTGCGTCCATAATGCAACTAAATCCGGACCATAGATCAAATAACTCCTTTTGTTCCTTCTCGGCTTTCTTTATATGTAAGCTTTTATTTTTTCTGGTCTTTCTTCCCCCTTTTGTGTTCATACTTAACTTATCTTAGTCCCCATGCATATTGTAATTTCATACAACTCATATGATCTTGGATATCATTTCTGATTTTACTTCCCGCTCATTATCCACGGTAGGTGCCATTTTCTTACGGAGTGCATACAATTTTGTTACAAGACTGTTGTTATAATACCATTCCCTCCTTAGGTACTGAGCTTAGGTTGAAGCCTTCTTCCTTACTTTTCCAGGTAGTCTTTCATTATAGTATCTAGGGAGGACCCTCTGACTCTTGTAAAGCTGTGAGCTTAATATGGAACTTTTGATGTCCTTCCTTGCCAATAATTATTTGTAGTTACTTATCCCCATGCCCTTGTGCTTGTAGGGTTGCCTCTGAACTAGTATTTTGACTATCTTCCCAATGGCACTCTCTTTTATTCCCGTAACATTCATATGGTACCTTTAACTACCCCCACTCTTATCTGAATATATCTCAAGTATTACAATGACATTACTGCGAGGCTGAATTCACTATATTGGGTTTTATTATGCTTATCTTGCATGATCTGCTGATTTGTCTGTAACCTCCTGTCTAGCTATAACCTAGGCTCTTCCTGAATCAACTGCTAACTAGTCGTTGGCCCATTCTCATTTTAGTATTCCACGTAATCTTTCTTGGGTTATTCCTTTTGCCTTAACTTACCTCTCGCACTGGCATCTTATTTATCAAAAACATCCCGGGCCGGAATCCTTACTTCCTCTCCTTGATGTCGTACTTATATAATGTTCTGGAATCGTAGCATATCTGTAGGCTTTGAATAAGTTCAATCTCATCCCTTTTTTATTTTTCTTTTTTTTATATTCTTCCTTTACCATTCCATAATTACTGGAACCACCAATTTCTGAATTAATGTCATATTACTCCATATTCTCCCCTTTGGAGGAGTACTGAGAGTTGGAGTTACGATGACCTACCTATAGATGTTTTACCTTTTCATCTTTGGCTTCTCTTCATATAACCCTTACTTGCCTTGCGGTAATCATTCTATACTAAGGATAACAAAATTTCCTTTTTCACGAGGTGAGACTTAGTATTACTAGAACATACAGTCCCTTAAGCTTAATTTTGCTCACATTGCTTGTTTTAGGGAAGCTTCTTCTTGAATGACCTTTCTCTGAATCTCTTATTAATCTTCTTCTTTCGTCCATTCTATTATTGCTGGAACGCAATCTAAAATTCTCATGATGCCGACCATTATCAAATCACTCAGTCCTTAATTTATGTTTAGTTTATCTTGTTCACCAGTCCATATTGATTTTTATTGCTTAGGGGTCTAATTTTTCTTTTGCTAATCACGGGAGCGTCAGGAACTTATTTCTTGAAATGAGGATATGACTTTATATCCTATACTCTTTTGTCGTCTCAAAGCTTGTCACTTCTTGTCTCTTCCTTTACTTGACTGTGGACACTATAGTACTGTCATTCCTTTTTTTCCTACCATTGTCATCCATGTATCACATTTTACTCGCAATGCTTCATTAACTCTCTTCTTAGTTCCCTGATAACATTTCTATCTATCACTTTATTCTAGAAACTTTAACAAGACGTTCTTTTGCTTTCAACTCCTCTTGCTCAATCCACTGGCTCTTTGGATTGCTTAACATTCTCGCTCTACTAGGGACATGAGCCACACGTAGGTAATATTTATCCATTCAAGGCTTCTAGTGCCTATATTTTCAGTACACGTATCTAGTTTTACCATTTTAGAGTGCACCATCTGGATGTCTAACAGGGCGATTTATTAGCACTTTTGCAATATCCTTTGGAAATGTCAACTAACTTAAACAATTCATTTACCATTTTGGGTTACTCTAACCCCAGCCGGATACCGATATCCCCTCCTTTTCTTAAATCATATATGTTATTTCCCATAGGGCATAAATGAGATAGGTGTGGACAATTGTATATACGTCTGTTACAATTGAAGTAGCTCAAAATGCTTATATTTCTCTGCTTGAATTGTAAATACTTTTAACCTTCATTAAGTGGGCGCCTCGTACCCTTCTTCATCTTGCTTCTTTTGCTTCTTGAAACTTGTATTTATCTTTTGAATCTCTCATTGTCTTTCACCATAAAGGTGGATAGATATTATTTCCTTAAGACTCCTTATCAAGAGGCTTACACATATGATCACTTGAATACCTTATATTTACTTATCATAAGCATCATGAAAAATCGAGTTCCTCTAAATCAACTTTTCCATATCTACATTCAATCTCTTACCATAAATCTTTCTGGATGTAGGCATTGTTGTATTATAAATAAGATAGAATTTAGGAAATTGAGTTCTTATAACTAAGTTGTACCATACGATCTAGAGTAAGAAGAAAGAGTGACAGTCCTAAATGCCATGTAGCCTGCTACTTATAAGTGTGGTGCACGACACACCCATAAACAAGACTCTACTAGAGACGTGACACTTTTGTCATGACCCAAATGGGCCGCGACGGGCACCCGGTACTTCACTTAATTGAGTACCAACATAACGTATCTTTTCATGTCATACTATCATAGATAACTTTTCCGAAATGCTGCTATGAGATAAGTAGAATACAACATGTAATACCAACTTATACAGAAGACATATAAGCCTATAAGACCAAAATAACCACTCGTACACTTAACATAGGCCGACAAGTCCTTACAATATTTTACGTACATGACATCTGTCTAAAAGCCTCTAAGAATACATAATTTTCATAAAGGTCAGGATAGAGTCCCGCCATACAAAACAATACACGTCTAAATCATACTAACCAAACAAGCAACTCCGAAGCAAATGGAGCATCTTCCGCTGAGCTGATAGTCTACTTGGAGGGCTCTCGACCCATCTATCGGCACCTGCGGGCATGAAACGCAGCATTCCCAGAAAAAAGGAACGTCAGTACAAATATGTATCGAGTATGTAAGGAATGAAAATTAGTAAATAATAGACATGAGAGAAACATGGAGTAAAAGGCTCGACATGTACGTTTGCATAGCTCTGTGAATCATTTCATTTTTATAATTTCATGCATATGCATATAAATGGCGTACCATGCATAGGTATATGCATTCAAAACATCATCAAGCCGCTGAGAGCATCCCATTATATCATTTCAGCCACAGTGGACAAATCATCAACGTAATCCAGCTGATCAGGTGGTGGTGCGTATATAATACCGTAACCTTTTCTCATATCCCATATATATATAATATACATATATACATGTATATAATGCCATTTGGTCATGGGTCCATGTAAATAAATGCAATGCATGATAAGTACGTAAAATCTCTTGGAATGTCATAAGACCATTATGCCTTTGAATAATATCATGAAGTAAACTTTTTTTCAACTTACTTATTTTTCTGAGACCCATGAACAGATGATAGAATAACAAGATATAAGGAAATTCAAGAACATAGGCACTCCTAATACTTCTATGAATGGAGTCATTTATGGAAGTTGTGCATTTTTTCGTTTCGTTTGTGTCATATCGATCATGCCAAAAGAAAGAACGGATAGCCTTAACATTCCGTAACCGATTCTCTTGACAATCCCTCTAAAACACGTCAATTATGCCAAATCACGTAATGGCAGATCAAAGTAGGGAAGAATCCGTATGATATTCTTGAAAAAGATTGTACCGTTCTGTCTTAGAATCGCAAAATTACGTTGCTATAAAATTACATAGTCTCGTATGATTTTTGGTTGCAAAGTCATGGTACTAATGAGTTGCTGAAGTTCCTTTCTCATTGTAGAGATTCAAAAATGATTTAGAACGATTTTCTTATGCTTTGGGAATGGGCCCCACATTATGGCTTAGTTGGCCAAAGACTACTCCATATTTTATGTGATTTTAAGAGACATGATTGATCTTAGGGGGCTACCACATTGGTTGGAGGGGGGTTGTCCCCTTTAAGCTTTATCCAAAAATTCCATTACAAATTAATCTCCCACTTAAAAATCTATAATTACCCAATTATTATCACAATTAAGAATTATCTCAAATTACTTAAAATACTACTTACTTTTAAAATACCTTATACACCTTACTATCATGGCCATGTGGTAACTTGTATGGTACTAGTCCATAAATATTGCGTATTTTAGCTCGGGTCGTATTTTATCCCAAAATGTCAAACTTCGACGAAATTTATTATCTTTGATTTGTTCACCCTCTCACCTTCATGAATTTACTCATTACTTGTTTGAAATAGCATAAAATGCTTATAATCTTAAAATAATCTCATTCCTGAACTTATGTTGATTAACTTATGACGAAACTTTAATGTACGAAAATGCGGGATGTAATATCTCATTTTCGAGATTTCATCAATTTACTTATGATGTACTTTTACGTACGAACATGGGGTGTAACAGAACCTTTGGAACAAATTCCTGGTTATGAAAAGTTTATGAAGGATTTGATGACAAAGAAGCGATCGATGAATTTTGCAACTATCAAAGTCACGCATCAAGTGAGTGCAATTGCACATTCAATGTCTCCTAGATTGGAAGATCCCATTGCTTTCACAATCCCTTGTACCATTAGAAGTGCCGAGTTTTCTAAAGCTCTTTGTGATCTTGAGGAAAGTATCAATTTGATGCCCTATTCGATTTTCAATGCTTTGGGAATTGGGAAACCAAGATCCACATCTATGAGATTACAGATGGTCGATTGTACCATGAGAGACCGTTGGGAGTAATTGAAGATGTATTGGTTCGTGTTGATAAGTTCATTCTTCCGGCGGATTTTGGAATTATTGATTGTGAAGTGGACTATTAGGTGTCGATTATTCTTAGAAGACATTTCCTTGCTACAGGGAAGGCTCTTGTTCATGTGGAAGCCGGAGAACTCACTTTCCAGGTGGGTGATGACAAGGTGGTATTCCACGTGTCCAAATCTACGCAGCAACCAAATAGCAATGAAGTGTGTTCTTTCATGGACTTGGTGACCGATGTGATTGTTGGTGATTCCAGTGCCACGATCAATATGGGTGATATGTTGGAGGCCGTCTTGCTTAACCTTGATGATGACGAGATGAATGGTTTCATGGAATACGGGAATTCTTTGCAAGGAATGGGGTCGTACAATTATGCACCCCGAAAACTATCTTTGGATCTTGAAAATAGGATAACTCCTCCTACAAAGCCTTCAATTAAAGAACCTCACACCTTGGAGTTGAAGCCATTGCCTCCACATCTTTGGTATGAATTGCTTGGCCCTTGTTCTACTTTACCAGTTATTCTTTCCTCTATTTTGACTAATGTACATGTAGATTCTACATTGTCGGTGCTACAAAAGAGGAAGAAAGCTATTGGGTGGACATTGGCAAACATTCAGGGGATAAGCCCCGCATTTTGCATGCATAAGATCAACTTGGACGAAGGTGCCAAACCATCTATTGATCATCAAAGGAGACTAAATGAAGCCATGCAAGAGGTTATCAAAAAAGAAATTATAAAGTGGTTGGATGTTGGGGTTGTCTACCCTATTTTTGGTAGTTCGTGGGCCTCTTCAGTTTAATGTGTCCCAAAGAAGGGGGGCATGGCGGTGGTCACCAATGACTAATATGAGTTGATTCCTACAAGAATGGTGACCTGATGGAGAGTGTGTATGGACTGTCGCAAGCTCAACAAAGTCACAAGGAAGGATCATTTCCCACTTCCTTTCTTAGACCAAGTTCTTGATAGGTTGGCCATCCGTGCTTTCTATTGATTTCTTGATGGGTATTCGGGATAAAACACAATCCTTATTGCTCCAGAGGATCAAGGTAAAACAACCTTTACATGTCCCTATGGTACTGTCGCCTTCATGCGGATTCCATTTGGTTTATGTAATGTACGGACGACTTTTTAAAAGTGTATGGTAGCTATCTTCACAGACAAGGTGGAGGACTACCTTGAAGTTTTCATCGATGACTTCTTGGTAGTTGTGTATTCCTTTGATGATTGCTTGGCTAATTTGGATAAAGTATTGTCAAGATGTTAAGAAATAAATTTGGTGCTAAATTGGGAGAAGTGTCATTTCATGGTCGAGGAAGGCATTTTCCTTGGCCAAAAGATCTTAAAGAATGGCATTGAAGCCGAAAAGGCAAAGATTGAGGTGATTTCTAAACTTCCACCTCCAACTTCAGTGAAAGGCGTGGGGAGTTTCTTAGGCCACGCGGGGTTTTACCGGCGTCTCATCAAGGATTTCTCTTAAGTAGTGAGCCCATTGTGCAAGCTGTTAGAGAAGATGCTAAGTTTCACTTCAATGATGATTGCATGAGAGCCTTTGAATTGTTAAAGTTCAAGTTTACAATTACTCCCATTATCGCCGCACCAAATTGGAGTGTTCCTTTTGAGATTATGTGCGATTCAAGTGACGTAGTGGTAGGGGCTATTTTGGGGTAACACATTAACAAGATTTTTCATCCGTTCTACTATGCTAGTAAGACCATGAATAGTGCCTAAGTCAACTATACCATTACGGAGAAAGATCTCCTTGCCATTATGTTTGCTATTGAGAAGTTCCGCTCGTAGTTGATGGGTGCTAAAGTGATCGTCCACACGGATCATACGACACTTCGTTATCTTATGATCAAGAAAGATTCCAAAGCTTGGTTGATGAGATGGGTGCTTTTATTGCAAGAGCTTGATATTGACATCCAACATCGAAAAGGGAGTGAAAATCAAGTGGCAAACCACTTTTCTTGTTTGGAGGAGGAGGGGAGGCCGCATGATGGCCTTGAAATCAGTGAATCCTTCCCCGATGAGCAACTTTTTGCTATTTAAATGAAAGAGGTGCCATGGTTCGCGGATCTAGCAAATTTCCTTATGAATGGTATCATCGCAGATGAGTTCTCTTCAAACCAAAGGAAGAAGCTCAAATGGGATTGTCAAGACTATTATTGGGATGAACCATACCTTTTCTGAATTTGTAAGGATGGGGTGATTAGAAGATGTGTACCAGAAGAAGAGCAACATGAAATTCTTGGGGCTTGTCATTCTTCGCCATATGGTGGTCACCATGGTGCAGCAAGAACGGTGACCAAAGTGATAAGTTGTGGTTTCTATTGGCACACTCTTTACAAGGATGCAAGTAATCGATGTCATGAATGTCAAAGGGCCAGTGGAATCTCAAAGAAACATGAAATGCCCTCACCACCATTTTGGAGATTGATATTTTCGATGTGTAGGGTATTGACTTCATGGGTCCTTTTGTGAGTTCTTGTGGAAACACCTACATCTTGGTCACGGTTGATTATATGTCCAAATGGGTTGAGGTCGTTTCTCTACCCAACAATGAGGCGAGAAGTGTGGTGGCGTTCTTCAAGAAGAATATTTTCACAAGGTTTGGTACTCCACGGGCTATTACAAGCGATGGGGGGTCACATTTTTGCAACAAACCCTTATACACCTTATTTATCAAGTATAGTGTCACTCATAAAGTCACGACTCCCTATAATCCACAAGAAAGCGGGCAAGTGGAAGTCCCCAACCGGGAGATAAAGAGTATTTTGTCCAAAATAGTGAATACTAATCAGACAGATTGGTCCATGAAACTTGATGATGGTTTATGGGCTTATTGGATGGCTTGCAAAACACCTATTGGAATGTCTCCATATATGTTGGTGTTCAGAAAAGCTTGTCATCTTCCGGTGGAACTTGAGCACAAAGCCATGTGGGCACTTACGAAGTTGAATCATGATTGGGATGTCGCAACTAACTTGAGGGTGGCACATTTGAATGAGATGAATGAATTTTGGTACCATTGTCACGACCCAAAATTCACTAGTCATGATGGCACCTAATCCAACCCGCTAGGTAAGCGAACTAATAACTATCCAATTTCAATAATGCTAAAAAGTCAATTAAAAAAATTATCCAGATATATTACATTTCCAAAGTACCGCTAGTACAAATCAACAACTTCTAAGAATAGAGTTTACAAAGTTGATATGAAGAAAATACGTCTTCTGTTTGAAAAATACATAAATAGAATTTTAATAATCTAAGGCTACCGTGAACAAGAGGCAACTACAGCAGGAACGCAGGTACGCCTTCGAATCCAGCAACCATCGAATGCAACAACATCGGCATTCGGGATCTGCACGCAATGTGTATGAAGTGCAGTATGAGTACAACTGATCTCATGTACTCAAAAAGTAACAAACCTAACATCAGATTGAAAGTAGTGACGAGTTGGAACGTAGGTCGGGTCCAACACCAGTAACCAACAACAGTTCATACAACATAGAGCATATAAACAAGGAAATAATCTCAAAGATAAGAATTTTCGGCCTTTGCATAGTTTTCTGAAAATAATTCCGCTTTTCATAATATCAGTGAAAATCTAAATCCTTTATCGAAATCATAGAAAAAATTTGAGATAGTGAAAACTGTAATTTTCTTGAAAAATCCTTTCCACAATACATAAAAATGTTCATTTCCTTTCCAAATAATGAGTGTGAAATACTACTTTATGCCCACATATCAATGTGTGTAAAAAGTCATAAATGATAGGATACCGACAGTATGAGGAAAATGAAACTCTATGCAGGTATGTCATATATGTATGCCAATTCCATGTATCTCATAGATTAATCATGTACTCACACTCTCAGAGTACTCAACCTCACTGTATCACACTTTCTACTCATCATATTCAACCACTCGGTACTGTATATAGCCCATATGGCACAGGGAAATCAATCCCTGAACATATACAACACTGACTATAAGTCACCCAATACCGAGGAAAAAGGGAAATCCAACCTTGTAGAGAAATCCATCTCCAGGTGTCAAGTACTTCAGACAAATCCATGTCCAGGGAAATCCATCCCTCGATAATATATAAATGCTCAAGCACTCGGTATTGTATAAGGCCCATGCGGCCCAGAGAAATCCATCCTGGAACATATACAACACTGACTGTAAGTCACCCAATACCGAGGAAAAGGAAAAATCCAACCCTATGGAGAAATCCATCTCCAGATATCAAATATTTCGGACAAATGTATGTCCAGGGAAATCCATCCCTCAATAATATCATTCACGCTCACTGGGGATGTGTAAACTCTAAAAGGGCTCCTTCAGCCTAAGCACTATAACAAGCCAATCATGGCATAAATCAATAAAACATGTTGCGGCATGCACCCTGATCCCAGAACTGTCACTCATAATCAGGCTCTCGACCTCACTCAATCATCAATCTCTCCAGTCTTACCCACGGACTCACAATGTCATGAAAACTGACACGGAATAATGATATGATGTATCAATAAGTAACAACTGGACTGAGATATGATATAAATGCATGAATGTGACCAAGTACAAAATATCAATGAAATCAATGAGATGACAGCAAGAAATGGCCGCCAGGGGTCCCAACAATATCATCATAAAGCCTAAACATGATATTTAGCATGCTGTACAGCTCAATTACTTTATCAAATGGTGAAAATCACAAATATCAACAAAGTGGGCCACCAAACATTGCCTTGGAAACAACAAAGTCACAACTTACATGGTGCATGCCCACACGCCCGTCACCTAGCATGTGCTTCACCTCAACATCAATCATATAACACATAAATTTGGGGTTTCATACCCTTAGCATTAAGTTTAGAAAATTTACTTATCCTAAACAAGACAATTCCAAACGCCGAGCAAGCCAAGCGATGGTCCAAGTTTTGCTGGTTGATATCAGGGACATTTAGGGTGAGGGAAAGATTTGCCAAGTTCTGGACCTGCTCAAGTTCTCCTTGTAACTCCAGTATTTTCTGTTCCAGGTGCAGGACCAATTCATACAGTGTTGGAGTGCTCCGGCCATCCAAAGTCTCAATGTTTTTTGCATTGTCCTTTCTAATACCACTTAAATTATCCATCTTTCCTTTTGTTTGCCTCTGCTTTTAGGATCACTTGGTGGAGGAGGAGGAGGTGGAGGACCTCTGGATATAGTGTGATATGCGGATGGTGCTAGTATGCACGAACCAATCTTGGGGAATGAGAATAATCAAAAGAAAGGAAAACAAAAGGTAACCAAGTCAGTAAGCATATTGAAAGAATGCTTGCAATAATGAACATGCTTTGCAAAATAAATTTGCGTCCTAATTTGGGGGACCTCGTTGTGCCTTAGGTAGGCCTAAGCGACACATAGACCTGGAGAAAATTGATGTCAATAATTGCGTCATTTCATTAATGTGGAAATAAGTCAAATCTTTACCAAAATGACAATAATGAGAAAGTTGCTAATGACATTCGCCTTATTACAATTGAAATCTAAACTAAACTAGAAAGCAATAAAACAACATTCCCCTGATATACTCGATCCCAGAAGGACCCTCCCCGTGCTGTCTCTTTTGACTCTATCTATCAGATTCCCCAAGTCGCACATATCCAACAGCAGGTAAGCCCTTGCTAGATGCCACCATTCATTGCCATAAGTATTTTGGTAGTCTAAATTCCTCTTTATCATTTTTCCTTCAAGTTCCATCAACCCTTGATCTAGATACTCCAACCTCTCTGTTGATTTAGTGAAAATTTCCTCCATTCGTTGATTGCCTCCATATCCATTTTGTGTTGCTCCGGATGCCTAGCTTCAGACTCGAAGACCCTTTTGCGTAACCTCCTATACTTGACATGTGCTTCAGCAGGGTCATCTATGATCTTATTTTTTAGATTAATTCCTGGCTTGACATCTCCTACTATATCGTCCACTAACCATGATGGGTAGAAGTACACATGGACAGGATGATACCTATCTGGCTCAATATTATCCTTTTCCACAATGACCTTCTGATTCCACATATGTTGTGCCTCGAACTTGAATGGGATAACGTCCCCTTTAAAATCTACTTTGTACCGGATGATATTGGAAACCCGAGGTATAACCTATTTTCTTCCCGCTTGTCTCATCACCCTTATAGGAGCATAAGGATAAATGCCCCTTAACCCGATCATAATCAGATGAGTAGTCTCCCTTGATCGGATGATGAACTCACTGCTAGGAAATCATTCGAACATCTAATGTACCTGAAAGGTACCCAACTTACAGCATTTCCAGGTTGTGCAAACCTGTCTAGGACAAATACCAGTATCTTTGGATGATGGTAAGCTATGTAGTCATTCAATGGTCGACATAGAAGCTCTTGGAGATATTCTCCTCTTTGAAAATTCTCTAATAACCAAACTTGCAGTAAGAGATTGCAACCCTCAAAGTGCCTGAACCCTGCTAGCACCGATCTAGAGCGCGATATATTTCAGCCAAGATCATAGGGACGATAGTGTAGGTTTGTCCCTCGATGCCTTCCATTAGGGTCCTGGCGACCATGGCTAGGTGAGTATGGATCCTTTCCCCTTTTATTGGAAATATCAATAACGACATGAAATTGACGATGAACACATAAACCCAACGGTGCGTCCAACCCAAAGAAGTAATAGCGAGTTCCTCATGATGGAGACGATATGACTTACTGTGCCCATAAAGTTCATAAAGGAATTCAAATGGGATGTATGACTTATTCAAACAAATAAGCTCATCATTTTTCTTGAAACCCAGAGTTTTTAGAAAATCGCGAGGGGTGCGATTCTCTGGCACTAATAACCCTGGACTATCCCATGGAAGCTTAGCGAAACCTCCTATTTCTTCTAAGAGAGGAGTCATCTCTATGTTACCAAAGCAAAAGATGACCCTTTTATCATCCCAAAATATAGTAGTAGCCTCAATCAATGCTCTATTAGGTTGGATGTCTAACAAAGACGGCAAATTACCAAGGACCATTCTCACAAGATTCTTGTCGCTAGGCGCGAGATTTTTTCACCAATCAAGTAGCATAGGTGGGATGTTTTGGACCATGCCGGACCTGGGGACTTCATGCTTCATTTTTTGCAAACAATCATAGTTAGCCCTTCCCCTTCCAAATTTGACTATTTACACACTAATATCAATATATTGTTATATCTCGCATTTTTGTACGTTAAAGTTTCGTCGTAAGTTAATCGACGTAAACTCGGGGATGAGATTATCTTGAGGTTAACGTATTTATTCTATTTCTAACAAGAGATAAGTAAGTGCCATGGAGGATAAAAGATACATGAAATAAAGAAAACGAGTTTCGTTTAAGGTTGTCGATTTGGAATAAAATACGGTCTGAAAAATGATACCTGATATTTATGGACGAGTACCATACAAGGTATCATATGACAATGATAGTATGATGTATAAGGTATATTAAAAATGAGTTGAATTTTAAGTAATTTGGATAATTCTTAATTATGCGATTAATTGGTTAATTACCGAGTAACAGAATATTACCCAATTAATTAATAAACTATAAGATAAGATTAACCCCCCTCCCCTAAAACATAGCAGCAAGACAATTCTTAACTAAATGACTCTTAGTCATGTTGGCTTAGGTGGCTTTGTAAGGTAACTAGACATTAACGTGTAAAGACATTCAAGTTTGGTTTCATTTTATACAAGTTTGACTCATTTGGACATAGAATAACAAAGTGAGTTATATATCTTTCTTCCTAATTCAAAGTATTTCAAGAACAGACGCTAAACTGAATCCAAAAAATCTTCCAACAAAATTCTTGCAACCAAACAATTCCAACTAGAATTTTAGAACCATAGCAACGAAAATTTTTGCGGTTTTAAAGGATTACGATGTAATCTTTTTCCAGAATATTATACGGATTTTTTCCTACTCCAGGTATGTTAAGGCTATCCCTTCTTTTTTTTTGGCATGATCCAAATTATACAAAAAGAAACGAGAAAATGCACAACTTTCATAAACGACTCTATTCATAGAAATACTAGGGGTCTCTATGTTCTTGATTCCCCATGTGATATATTATTGTATCTTCTGTTCATGGATCTCAGAATAATACGCAGTTGATGTAGTTTATCCAAAAGGAATATTGAGATTATTAACATATTTTCATGCATTTCATTCATTTATATATATACATTGACCCATGACCAGATGACGTTGTATACGCATATTTATATGTATATATATGTATATGGGATATGGAAAAAGGTTATGGCGTTATATACGCACCACCACCTGATCAGTTGGTATATGTTGATGATGTTGCCCACAGTGGCCGAGACAATATGATGGGATTTCCTCAGAGGCTTGATGATATTATGTACACCTATACCTATGCATGATATGAAATTTATATGCACATGCATGACATTATAAATATTTCAGAATTTACAAAGTTATTCAGACTTACAGTTGGATTTCTTTATTTCGTGTTTCATCTATGTCTTTAAAGTACTGATTTCCATGCCTTACATACTCAGTACATTATTCTACTAATGCCTTATTTTCTAGGGCTTGCATTTCATGCCCGTAGGTACAGGTATGCAAGCCGACGGTCCCCCTTCTTCGGATCCTTGATTAACAAGAGTTGGCGTGCTTCACTTGATCCGAAGTTGTTTTTGATTTTGGTACGATATGCTTCTATATAAATATGGGTATGATGTGGCTCAGTCCCATCTTTGTACAGTTGTATTTCTATCAGCGGTCTATAGACATTTATGTATAGTTGGATAGTATGTGGCCTTGTCAGCCTTCAGTTTTGGATAAATAGTTATCTATAGCAGCTTTGCCGGCTCACCCATTATATTATGCATGTATATGTACATATGGCTTTTCAATAGATTTCCCTCACATATGTTATTCTCGTTTATATCTTAATTGCATGCTTAAGGATGTTTGATATGTAGGATTCGGGAATCCATCATGGCCCATCAGTTTGGGTCGTGATAAAAGTGGTATCAGAGCAGTTATGTCCTAGGGTTGTCTACAGACCGTGTCTGGTAGAGTCTTTTTTATGGGTGTGTTGTGCACCACACTTATAAACATGAGGCTACAGGACATATAGGATGTTATCCTCTCTTTTTATCTTAGATCGTGCGATATGAGAATTCATGTTCCTAACGACATGTTACATTTTCAATGATGTCTCCGAAAACTACAGCTGCCCAGAAGGGAAAGTCCGTGACTGGTGAGACTACTAGTCGAGCGCCACAAGTTACTAGGGCTCGGGGAGAGTCTCATAGTGAAATTCCATCTCAGACTTCACATACCCCACCCTTTCTAGAAGAGTTCCGAGGGCCACCACCTCCATCGCCCGTCCTTGTGCGTTCAGTCCCTCGGCAAGATGAACCGGGTCAAGAGATGAGAGATGCTATTCAGTTATTAACTCAATTAGTAGCTGCATAGGCTCGACGTCAAAAAGTAGGTATTGGTCATGCAGATAGGTCCGTCGGTGCAAGGGTTGTGATTTCATTAATTTGGACCCTCTAGTATTTACTGGGGCAAATCCAAACGAAGACCCTCAGGTATTTATCGACAGAATATAGAGGACTTTGAGGGTATTAAAGGCCACTACAACTTAGTTAGTTAAGCTAGGTTCCTATAGACTTTAGGATGTTGCAGTTAATTGGTACGAGCCTTGGGAGTTGTCCAGAGGGGAGAATGCCCCTCCAGCAGTATGGCAGGAGTTTACATAAGCTTTTCTTTATCATTATCTTCCACTAGAGCTTAAGCAGGCCAGAGTTGATAGGTTCTTGACCCTTCGGCAAGGTAACATGAGTGTTCAGGAGTACAGTCTTCAGTTTGATTCTTTGGCTAGGTATGCTCTCACCATTGTATCTAAGATGGAGGATCAAGTTCACCAGTTCGTGATAGGGTTAGAGCCGCACTTGCTTAACGATTGTATGTTCATCTCGCTTCAGCTAGACATGGATATTTCTCGTATTCAAGCATACACTTAGGGTGTAAAGGAGCATAAGCAAAAATAGAGGGCCGATCGTGAGCATAATAGGTCCCATAATAAGAAAGCGAGATCTTCAGGTCCTTCTGGTGGGTTTTGAGGTGGTTAGAGACAACAGTAACCAAGGTATCCAGCCCAGACATTGGCTAGCGCACCCCCTCAGTTTGGTGGTAAGAGATTTGATCGTTCCACATATTCAGGTTCTTGTCGGAATTCTAGGGCCTCAGGTTCTCAATATAGGGGTAAGTCAAGTCAGATGACGCCATCCTTGACACAATGTGCTCAGTTGTGGTATGCAACATGTTGGGCAGTATCGTATGGGATTGGGTATTTGTTATACTTGTGGTTATCCAGGCCATGTTATGAAGGATTGTCTGATGAGAGGTGATGCAAGCATAACTCAATAAACGGGATTTGCAGCTGGCTCGTTATTATCACCACGTGACCTTAGGCAAGGTTCACAAGCACTAATGAGTCGTGGTAGGGGTAGAGGCAGATCATCTAGCTCGAAAGGTCCTCTGAATCGCATTTATGCGTTGACAGGATGACAGGGTCAGGAGTCATTTCCTGAGGTTGTTACAGGTATATTATCAGTCTCCTAATATGATGTATATGCACTGATTGACCTAGGTTCCACCTTATCATATGTTACTCTGTTGGTTTCTAGTAAGTTTGTAATAAAACCTGAATTGGTTAAACCTTTTGAGGTGTCTACACCTGTTAGGGACTCAGTGATAGCTAGCACTTTGCACTTTTGAGGTGTCTACACCCTTTGTAAACCTTTTAAGTTTAGAATAAAACCTGAAGGCCTAGTACATCACCATTAAGGCCATCCCTTCTTTCTTTTTGGTATGATCCAAATTATACAAAAAGAAACGAGCAAACGCACAACTTTCAAAAACGACTCCATTCATAGAAATACTAAGGGTCTCTATGTTCTTGATTCCCCATGTGACATATTATTGTATCTTCTATTCATGGGTCTCAGAATAATACGCAGTTGATGTAGTTTATCCAAAAGAAATATTGAGATTATTAACATATTTTCATGCATTTTATCATTTATACATACACATTGACCCATGACCATATGGCATTATATACGTGTATTTATATGTATATATATGTATATGGGATATAGGAAAAGGTTACGACGTTATATACGCACCACCACCTGATCAGTTGGTATATGTTAATGATGTTGCCCATAATGGCCGAGACAATATGAAGGGATGCCCTCAGAGACTTGATGATATTATGTACACCTATATCTATACATGACATGACATTTATATGCACATCATGACATTATAAATATTTCAAAATTTACAAAGTTATTCAGACTTATAGATGGATTTCTTTATTTCATGTTTCATTTATGTCTTTTATGTACTGATTTCCATGCCTTATATACTCAGTACATTATTCTCACTAATGCCCTATTTCCTGGGGCCTGCATTTCATGCCCGTAGGTGCAGGTAGGCAAACCAACGGTCCCCCTTCTTAGGATCCTTGATCAGCGAGAGTTGTCGTGCTTCACTTGATCCGGAGTTGCTTTTGATTTTGGTATGATATGCTTCTATATAAATATGGGTATGACGTGGCTCAATCCCGTCTTTGTATAGTTGTACTTCTATCAGAGGTCTGTAGACAGTTATGTATAGTTGGATAGTATGTGTCCTTGTCGGCTTTCAGTTTTGGGTATATAGTTGTCTATAGCAGTTTTACCGGCTCACCCATTGTATTCTGCATGTATACGTACATATGTCTTTTGGACAGGTTTTGCTCACGCATGTTATTCTCCTAATTTAGCAGATTTTATTCATGTTTATATCTTAGTCGCATGCTTAAGGGTGTTCTACAGGTAGGACTCGATCACTCATCGCGACTCATCGGTTTGGGTCGTGACAAAAGTAGACAAAAGTAAGGTCGCCTATAGGGTTGTTCGATGTTGGGAAAACTACGTTAATAGGACCAGAATTGTTAAAACAGGCAAGCGAGAAAATTAAGCTCATACAAGAAAGGCTATTAAAAGCTGAAAGCCGTCAGAAGTCTTATGCGGATAATAGACGGCGAGACTTGGAGTTTCAGGTTGACGACTAGGTATTCCTAAAGGTATCACCGATGAAAGGTGTTATGAGGTTTGGTAAGAAAGGAAAACTTAGCCCTCGGTACATTGGACCATATGGGATCATATACGCAAGGTAGGCCAGGTAGCATATGAGTTAGACTTGCCTTCGGACTTGGAGTCTGTACATCTAGTCTTTCATATGTATATGTTCCGTAAATGTATCGGAGATCCTTCCAAAATCATGTCAGTTGACGACATTCAGGTCACAGAGCAGCTACCATATGTAGAAACTCCCATTGCTATATTAGACAAATAGGTTCAGAGATTGAGAACTAAAGACGTAGCTCTGGTGAAAGTACTTTGGAGAAACAACAATGTGGAAGAAATGACTTGGGAGGCCGAGGAAGACATGAAGTCTGTTGATACCCAATTTTTCCCTATAATATTTTTCAAAATGCATATATACCTCCAAAACTATACATTAGCATCAATTGATATTTTTCCATAATTTATGCATTTTTAAGGGTTTTAATTAATTTATCCCAGTATTTTTATTTATATAAATAATTACTAATTGCATCACAAATGATTTTATAATAATTTTGTGGCTTAATTTTATCATTTGCATTTGTAATAAGTTTTAATTATTTCACAAATAGCCATATTTTATTGCATTATTTTACCAGAAAATAGCTTTTGTATTTTTAAAATACCAAATAATTTTTTTAAAACATTTCTAGGCATGAAATTATTTTTATAATCTGTTAAATATTTTTTTTAAATTATTTTTATCAATTAAATGGATATTTAACAAATAGTCTTTTTATTCCTTTATTTTTTCGGACCTAAACTATTAAACCAGCCTAATTTCAACCCGCCAATCCCAATTTAATTAAACCAGGCCCAAATCCACCCCAACCTAAACCTAGAGACCTTTACCCGGCCCCAAACCCCTCTAATCCTAGTCGTTGATCACAGAGATCAACGACCATCGTTCCTTCTTTCCTTTTTTATTCCTAATGAATAATTTTCCTCGTATAGCCGCCCTTGAATCCTCTCCTCTCTATTCTCTCTGAGAACTAAACTAACCCTAGCCGCCGCTACCCAAAACCAGCCATAATCCCTTTGATCCTCACTCGATCCATGGATTCCCATGGTTGTTTGAGACTTCTACTTGTCTCCTACCTCTCCTGGTTGCTTGTTTTTGTGATTTCATGGAAAGATCTCTAAGAGATCTAGTCCATATCTTGTTCAAGGCCCTCTAAGAGTTCGTCGATAGTCTGTGAGTGCTTTTTCTATCGATGTTTACAGTTCAAATCTCTGGTTAAAGACCAGATTTCCCTTTACCCTTTTCCTTTTTCTTCAAAATCCTAATGTTTGGATTTAAATCGGTTTAGATCTTTGTAGATCTCGAGCGATTCTGAGTTCATCACTGATTTTCCCTAAGGTTCTCGTACTTCATTATTGTTAATCAATTTTTAGCACTACGTTATTCTAAGGTTTTTGGTTACTTTGTTATTTTTTGTCTGAATCCTTACCTATTTGAAGTGTTTTAAGTTTCCATGGCTCTTTTCTTTAAGGGTCCTTTGATTTTTATACTGTCCATCAACCTTAAGTGTTTTCAAACTAAGGTTATTCCCAGACTTCTTTTCAAGAGGTTTTTCTACTTTCAAATGTTTAATCTAGTCATCTCTTTACGTGTTTGGTTAATTTTTGTATGTATGCTTAAACCTATATGTATCTGATGGTAACACTAATTTCTTCAATTTTTTCATTTATTATGTTTATGTTTGAGAACCAGCTGTATTAACTGCTTTTATTTAGGGATTTGAGTGATTTTCCTGTTAATTCCAGCATTCTTTGGGATTTTCTTTTGCTTAATTGATTTCTATATAGAGAATTTGAATAATTCTTTCCTATTAAAATCAGTATCTTCCGGAATCTTTACTTGTTTCCCTATTTTTAACTAACTATATTTGCCTTAATTGACAAGGTGGGTTGCTCTAATGGTAAGCACCCTCCATTTCCAACCAAGAGGTTGTGAGTTTGTGTAACCCCAAGAGCCTTGTGGAGTTCTTGGAGGGAAGAATGTCGGGGGTCTATTTAGAAACAGTCTCTCTACCTCAGGTAGGGGTAAGGTCTGCGTACACACTGCCCTCCCCAAACCCCACTCATGGGATTATACTGGGTTGTTGTTGTTGTTATATTTGCCTTAATTAGTTATCAGTAGTTTGGCGATTTGATGGACTCCTTATATGGTATGGTGTTGATTTACTACCTTATTTGAGTCCCAGTTCTGACCATTAACTAACTCTCCCTAATTAAAGGAGCCTTTCCCGGGTTTCTCAATTGAATTGATTCCATAATTGGTTGATTGCTTCTAATTGACTGAACCGTGATTCACTTTACCTTATTTGGTTTACTCCCTAAAGTTCTATATATACACTCTCATTCTGCTCCTTCAACACATGAACACAATGTTCAAAACACACACACATACATTCAAACTCTCTCTTCTTTCTTTGATACTTATGTTGACTGTTGGTCTAACCGGCTGAAAGCTAAGACTAGATAGTGGAGTTGCACCTGTTTTTGCATTCTGCATTTCTCTTCTTTAACTGGTATATCTCCAGTTAGATTTTGAAACTCAACTTTATGTGTTCTATGTCTATATATCTATGTTTGCTCATGTATTAGTTATTCAATTTGTTTCTCTGTTTGTTGTTATTAAGCATGTCCAAATTCTACCTTATGTATAATCAGCATGACTGACTTTGTTTAGTTCTTTGATATTTGTCTAGAATGTTTACTTAGTTCCTTACCCCTCTCTTTAATTGGTATTACTAAGTTTGTTATTTAGTTTTCTAGTGCATTCTATTGGACCTAATTGCATGCCAAATTTTGTTCAACAAACTCTCGTCTTCAACATGATCATGCTGCATTCTTTCCCTATGTTTTAACTGTCTGTTACCATGACTGATTTGTTCAGTAGACTCTTACCTGTTCTGGGCATTTGCTGTATCAGTTTCCCTGTCTATGTAGTTTCAACCCTATATGGTTCCCAATTCCCTTCACCCCTTATTTGTAAGTCTGCTATGATTAATTAGGTTGTTTGCTAAGTATGTTTTCCTCGGAATGATTTCAAACTGCTGCTCCTACTCCTAGAATTCTTCTTAAAACTTGTCACTCCTAGTATCTTTAAAAAATGTTTCTTAATGTTTTCACTTCTAAATTATTTCACTAAGTCTTTCAATACTATGTCAAGCACTCTCACCCTATTCCTAGATTATTAAGTTCTTCCCCTTGATATGTGTACTGCTTACAGATTCATGAGATCGTTCTTAACTCTGGCATACCAGGGCTAGCCCTTCCACACTGTACATAACCAATCCCTTTTATGAAAAATCTTGGTGTGAGCACTGCCCGAGATCCTTGAGGTCCTTAGAAAACTCTGACACACCAAGACATACGTTATTGGCTATGAGATCTTTGGCTTCTGTGACTTTATTGAAGGCCTGACGTTCCCAAGTTTGCTTTGGGCCTGATTTAGGCTCCCTATAGTATAGTTTCATTTACTTATGTAATTCATTTTATCCTGGTCTATAATAATATTATTTATAAACAGATATTGGGGTGATTAGTAAAAAAAGAGGATTCCTATATGATGTTTGTGAGAAATTGGGTAGATATCATGCTTTAGGTTAATGCATAGTAGAAATCATGCTCTTAGTTTATATATATATATCAACAGAAATTATGCTTTGAGTTTATGTTATGATAGAAATCATGTTTTAGGCCCATATGTTGTGTTACTTGCATCAAAGCATGTCATAAGTCTATAATATTTGCATTAGAAAACCTGCCTTAGGACACTCACATTTATATTTTACATATTAGAAATATGTTATAAGTTCATCATTTCTTTCTCTGACTCTGCATAAGTTATTCTCACCTGGAAATTATGTCATTAAACTGTTGTTGTAATCATGCTTAATAAAAATGATCATCTCTATGTGTATTAGAAATCCTGATTTAGGACTTTGTTTGCGTTGGCTCTAAACCATGTCTACATTGTTTGAATAAATAACTATCTATAAAAGGTTTTAAAAACATTCCAACACATAGATATTATATCCTAGTGTAAACATGCATGAAATCAGTTTTGTAATATTAGTCGCCTAGATCAGCATGCCTATAGGATGGGGTAACTTCAAGTTATTTCAATTAGCTCTCAGAATTATGATCCCACAGCCTATACCTAGGCAAGCCTTAGGTAATTAATGATCTAAAAACTATAAAGTTATACTCTGCTTATTTGTAAAATTGCCCAGGTTTAACAGGCTATAAAACCAGTAGGCAAGCTGATTAGGATTCTGACACTTCTCTTTAAAATAAATGCTGCATATTCTCTAGTTGTGATGTTCATCTAGATATCATGTTCTAGGGCCTTCTGAATTTCTTTAAAATCAGTTGTTTAAGACGTGTTATGTATATGTTTATATGTGGAGGCAAACATGAGCCCCTAATTACTTTCCTGTTTGACAGTCCTACGTGTTCTTTGTTGTCGCTTAGATTTTACCTTTTAAATACCTTAGGAGTGTCTAGAAATACCTAAGTATAGAGGTCCTTGTCACACCTCCTTTTTACTAACCCGAAAGGGAGTATAAGGGAGTTTTTCCAATTTAAGTGACAATCAAAACGGGATTATTTATATTAAAAATCAGAGTCTCCACTTGGGATAATTTATGGTGTCCCAAGTCACCGGTTTTAAATCCCGAATCGAGGAAGTTTGACTCTATTACAGTCTGCGAACACAGAAATTCAGGTAAGGAATTCTGTTAACCTGGGAGAAGGTGTTATGCATTCCCGAGTTTCGTAGATCTAGCATGGTCGCTATGATAATACTTGGCTTATTAAAATTATCTAATTACTCATTTTAGAACCTGTGTGTATTTGCCTTTTTTAATTAAGAAATTATCTTTAAACTGGTCATGTGTACATGTACCCGTTTGTTTGGCGCATCAAAAATCATGTCACATAAACGTTTCCACAATTAATAGCGCTTTATTATTATTAAGAAAGTTTGGCCGAAGTTGCGTGAACACATACTCCGGTTTTGTTTTTAGAAATCATAATCATGTCATGCGAACGTGTCCACAATCACAATGATATATTAAACGGGCCTAGAGCAACTACGAGCATTTGTCATTTTTATATATAAGTCTTAAGATTAATACGAGGCCATGAATGATTAAATGTGGATGGCGCATCTCGGACTATATAAACTAAATTAAATTAGCGGCCTATTAAAGTAATTTTATTATTAAGAAACTTTGATCGAAGTTGCGTGAACGCGTACTCCGAATTGGTTTTAGAGTCGTAATTATGTTACGTGGACGTATACACAGTCACGACTGTATTTTAAATGCACCTAAAAGGGTTTTCTATGAATATTTATTATTAATATCTAGTTATAACATTTGTGAGTGCCGTAAGTGATTTAATTAAGATGGCACACCTCAATATATTTTTAGATAAGACTATGCTTAACTAAAATGGTCTAAAGATATCAGATCTTATCTAAATTAAGGTTCAATATAAACCTACTAATTATGAGCCCGCGTTGGATAATACTTGTTATTTAATCATTTGAAGGAATCCTGGGCCAACGGTGAGCCCAATGTCATTTAAGACTTTCAGGAAAAAAAAAAGAAATACAAAATAGGCTGGGCTCGACGTCAACCCCAGCATTGACACAAGATTGACCATGTCTTCTTTTAGTCTTAGAAAAGCCCTTTTCATTATACCAAATACTAAACTTAATGAATTAAAACTTTCTGGATATAATAGGGCTCAAAGTTGGGTCCAAAGAGGGACAAGGAGGCAAAATAAGCATGAAGAGCCCATTTCCTAGCAGGTTGCCTCGTATAGGCCCAGGCTAGGCCAAATCGCCCTTAAGAATTACAGAAAAATAATGGTATGAGAATACTAGATATGAACACCAGATTAAGAACTAAATTTAACAACCTGCCATAGACAATGATAATATAGACATGGATTTAAATCTACTCATTGAACATATTAATTATCATATCAACAGAGTTTCTAGCCATGCTGAAATTAAATGAGTAAGCTATGTAGATTCTGCAGCCAACATCAACATGATATTCAAGTCAACAATCTTAAGTATGAAAGAAACTAAGAAAAAACCATCAAGGATCCAACAATCTGAAATTCTCCCTAAAATATTATCCACTCAACAGATCTTGTAATAACAATAATAAACTGAAGGAAAACTTGAACTACATGATGCATAGGTAATTCAGGAGAAAAAAATGGCAAAAAACTGAAAGTCCAAGTTTCAATCATAAGAATTCTTGTTACAAATGCATATGTCAAAGCATTTCAGCACTTCAGTAGCCATCATAGTCCAATAAATACCTGAATACAGCAAAAATAGACTAAAATGAGTCTGGAAATCAGCAAGAATAGAAGCAGAAATAGAAATCCAGCAGCAACAACACAGCTTTTATCACTAGACCATGTTTCAGCCTTTATAGAACCCAGAAATTTCAAAGAGCTTCTTCTAATATTTTTCTTTTGCTGTTGAAAATCAGGAGAAAGACTCAAAATGGTGCGGAAGTTTTCTATTTTTAGGGTCTGAATTCTCTGATATCTTTTTCAGAATTTGGTGCAAAGAATAGTGCTTGAAAATCTGATCCTAAAGTGAAGGAAGGACACTTATTTATAGGCCTCTAAGTCCATGTACTCAAAAATAGCCTTGGAAATTATTTCCAGCCTGCAAGGCATCTTTTTTAACTACCTGGACAGTTGGATGTCCCTTATTGGCTCGGTATTTTTGTTCTAACCAAATGGTGACAACTGCCCCAAGTTCTAGAACCTACCTATACCAATCCTTACCTGAAAATTCTATTTATGTTTCCCAAATTAACCCCTAAGTTCTTAGTTGTTCAACTAAACCCCTTAAACTTCGACTGCCTTACAAACTAAGGCAAACACAAATGAGCAGTCTAGTGAAAATCAACAACAAGACTAAATAATGATTGAAGTCTGCACATCTGAATACTAAACCTAAATTTAAAATTACCCAATCATGATGAATCATTTACTTTAACAAATAGAAATCTAAATCTAATTCAAACGACTACTGACAGATTAACTCAAACTAATACTACATAGGATTGAATCTAAAAAACTAGTATGGGTCATTCAAATCGAGCAAGTAATAACAAAATAACTTAATAATCCTAAAGCATTCAACTAAACACTAAAACGAAAAGAATAAAAGAACAGTTGGAAAAGAAACGCAAAAAGAGGAATCTATCCTAAGATTTTAATTAATGCTACTACTTATTAACCAAAACAAAGACAGAAATGAAGAAAACTCTTAACAACACACATTTTTCTTTTTGTTTATATGGGTGTGAATCAACATAAACGAACAAAACAATAAAAGAGGACAAACGAACAAGAAGATAAAGAGAGGAAATACCTACTGAAGGATGGAGGAGAAACAAACAGACTTGTGATTGGCTTTGGATGCTTCAAAAGGCTTGAAGTTAACCCAAATGGTTACTCCAGTAAAGAATAACCTAATTGGGCAAACTCCCGGCCAAACTAAGCCAAACTTCAAGAAAAATTCCCAAAGAAACAGAAGGGGTTGAATCCTAGATCCAAAATTCGACGAGCTTCAAAGACTCCTAGAGGAATTTGTTAGGTGTTTTGGGTTTGGGGAAGTCGGGTGATTATAGGGTATGAGTTTGGAGCAATTTGAGTGAGTTAGGATTTTGGGGATCCAATTTTAGATCTATAATTTGAGAAATTGCGTGAGGATTTGAGGGAGGTGGTTTGAATATTCTGAGAGAGAAGGTGACGGGGATTCTGAGGTGTAAATTTGGGGTGAATTGGAGTGCCAGAACTGCAGTGAGGCGATTCTCAGTGGGTGGTTGATGGCGGAGACGATGGGGTTTTTTTATGGCGGCGGCTAAGGTTTCTATTTTTTGAACTTGAGAGATGGGGAATGAGGGAGGAATGGAATGGGGGTGCTGGTTCGGACAGTTTTATATGGTAGAGGGGTTAGTTCCTGTCCATTTGATTTGATGGAATCAACGGGTGAGATCGAAAGGGAGAATACGAGGTCGTTTTGGTTAATTAGGGGAGCTGGACCGGGTTAAAGGTTGGCCTAGGGTAGATCTGGGTCAAAAAATTATTTGGGTTTTAGCTTAATTGACCCAAATTGGGTTTAAAAACAAACTCTTCAATTCCCCTTTCATTTTGTTGTCTTTTCTTTTCTTTTTTTTTTAAATTAATTTCTAAATTAATCTAAATTGAAAAATTAAATTATTACCTAATCACAATAATTATAAAAATTACTCAGTCCCAAATTAAAAGAGAAAAATCAACACTCTAAAAGGCAAAAATGAAAAATGGGCTATTTTGTAATTTTCATTTTTAACAAAATAAATAGTTAACTAATTAATCCTAAAACTATAAAAATAAAAACTACATGCAATGCATGGTATTTTTGATATTTTTCATGATTTTTAACAAAAGCAAACATGCACAAAAATATAAACAATTAGCACAAATTTCCACAAAATCCTATAAAATTGCAAAAAATAGAAACAATTGTGTTTCTTATATTTTCTGGGAGTAATTCCTATACACGTGCTCACAACTGCCTCTTTTACTCGGAAACACTAGGAGTTTTTGTGCAAAGATAAAGTGAGCGGATATGAGCGATTTTTTTCCTTTTGAATACTCCGTCGGAAGAATTTTTGAAAGATTTGACCGCACCTTGCTTCCGAGGTTGCCTATATATCTTTGACTATATTGGGACTACTAAGAAGCTGGGATTTCACTGTTGCTGTTGCTACTACTGCTTGTTGAACTTCTTATTACACCGAGACAAAATAAAAGAAGCTAGACTAAACTATGATCTATGAATTACAAGAATCCTATCTATATATCTTCAAACCTGATTGCCAATACTCGAACGGTCTTCCTTCGAAACTTGGACTGCCTTCCCTTTTTCTCCAGGTGGGCGCCTGATTGCTAAACTTCAACTGTTTTTCCTTGAAATTTGAACTGCTTTTCCTTGTTCTCCAGGTGGGCGCCTGATCTCCAACACTTGCATTGTTTTTCCTTGAAACTTGAGCTGCTTTCCCTTGTTCTCCAGGTGGCGCCTGATTTCCAACACTTGCACTACTTTTCCTTGAAACTTGAACTGATTTCCCTTGTTCTCCAGGTGGGCACTTGATTGCTGAACTGAACTGTCTTCCTTTCCCTTGAAACTTGAACTATTTTCCCTTGTTCTCCAGGTGGATGCCTGACTGCCGAACTTGAACTGCTTTTCCTTGAAACTTAAACTGCTTTCCCTTGTTCTCCAGGTGGGCGCCCGATTTCCAACGCTTGCATTTTTTTTCCTTGAAACTTGAACTGCTTTCCTTTGTTCTCCAGGTGGGCGCCTGATTGCCAACACTTGCACTGTTTTTCCTTGAAACTTGAACTAATTTCCCTTGTTCTCCAAGTGGGCACCTTATTTCTAATACTTGCATTGTTTTTTCTTGAAACTTGAACTGTGTTCCCTTATTTTCCAAGAGGGCGCCTGATTTCCAACACTTGCATTGCTTTTCCTTAAAACTTGAACTACTTTCCCTTGTTCTCTAGGTGGATGCCTGATTACCGACACTTGAATTATATTCCATTGTTCTCCAGGTGGGCGCTTGATTACAAACACTTAAATTGTATTCCCTTATTCTCCAGGTGGGTGCCTGATTTCCAAAACATGAATTGTCTTCTCTTGTTACTTGAGACTATTTTCCCTTGGAACTTGAGCCATTTTCTCTTGTTTTCCAAGTGGGCGCCTGATTGCTGATCTTGAACTGCTTTCCCCTTGATAATGCTTTTCCTTTGAACTGTCTTCCCCTGTTCTCCAGGTGGGTGCCTGATTGCTTGAACCTGAACTGCTTTCTATTCTTGAAACTCGTGTTATCTTCCCTTGTTCTACAGGTGGACGCCTGATTACAACAAAACAGACAAAACAAAAGAAATTTTTCTGCCCAGTATGATATTGGGAACATCTGTTAGTGTTAAACGATTCTTGTTATCAAAATAAATTC
The DNA here is from genome assembly GCA_026770625.1 of Nicotiana glauca. Classification (NCBI taxonomy): domain Eukaryota; kingdom Viridiplantae; phylum Streptophyta; class Magnoliopsida; order Solanales; family Solanaceae; genus Nicotiana; species Nicotiana glauca. Next base: position 45,710 of record MU776772.1, read on the forward strand.
TAAACTAAATTCCTTTATCATGAAAATTTCAAACCAAGCCTCATCTCAAAAGTGAAAAACTTAAATGCCAAATTATACTTCCCAAAAGTAGACCTCTCGTCAGAAATTGTCATTTGCGAGGGTCTCAAAACTTACTGAGTCCTGTTATCTTGGAGGGTACTAGAACTTACTGCTGAGCCTGTCTGGCCCCTGCTTTCTTCATAGGGGGTTTCTCCGAAACAAATGAAATTTCCTGGCCCTATTTCAATCAAAGAAAAATCTTGTCAGTTTGAAAATATGGTGGTTAGTTTGTGATATTCTTGCTGAGGGTGACCTTTCGACTGCCATGCTTTGTTCTTCTCAGTTGCATCTAACTAGCGAAGAGTTATTTTTCACCTTCTAATTGAACCTTAACCACGAAACCCTAAATGACCAAAGTGCCCTATAGTCAGCCTGCTGTTTTAACATGTCTTTCTTTCCCCTCTGAACCTATGTATTTCTCCCCATAATTCATGAAACCGCCCGATCACTTGAACCTCGGCTAACACCTTATTTTTCATTTTGCATCATGCTGTTTCTCGCATGTTGTGGCCGCACTTTGCTTTTGTGCAATTTGGAAGTTGGTAATAAGCTTTGCGATCCATTTTTTTGCTTAGCAGGTCTAACACTGAAAAAGCCTTAGAAATAGACCAAAAAGGAAATGAAATGCAATGACTTCGAGAGTTATGAATAGAGAAGAAAATCAAAATAGAAAGATTGTTTGAGGAAGAAAAAAAAAGGACATACTTGAGTGAGGCTGCTGACAACAATGATCATGACATGCACTTCGGATTAATCAGCCTAGTTGATTCAGTCAATCCTCTTTCAGTCTTCACACTTTACGCCTGAGGTTCCTACAGTCCGATTCCTTTGCAAAGTTGACAACCTTATTCGGCTTGCGGTGCCTTTAAGGGTTTTCACCAGCAAACCCCTCTCATTTATTCATCTCTCAACTCACCGTCACCTTACGGTGCTCGTGAGGGTTTTTACCCATAAGACTCTCTCATTTTATTTTCTATCCGCTCTTCGTCATCTTACGGTTCCCTTGAGGGTTTTCACCAATAAGACTCTCTCATTTTTTCCTTTTTCCTGCTCCGAACAAAGTGTTGCCCCTGATATGAATCACACCTCTACTTGCTTGATTTGGCATCTCTCAAAGACTGATCGGAAGGTCTTTCTTTGGACCGTAAGATGGGCTTTTGGATAGGGTCAGAAAGAAATGATATCACAAAGGCTCAAAACAGCTTGAATGGGTTCGAAATTACAACTTTTGGATCAGATCTCTTACAACAAACCACAACTTCTTCCCCAGTTTCTTTGCTTGGGGACTTTTGAATTTTTATTTTAATGGGACTGAGCCGTGAGGCTGCCTAGGTATCCTTAAAAGGAATCAGGTCGAACGTAGTTCATGACATAGGAATTGCTTTGTTGTTGTTACTTTTCTCTATTCTTTTTCTTTCTCTCTTTTTCCTTTTCTTTTATGTTTTTTTCTTTCTTTCTTTCTTTTTCTTTTTTTTCCACTATTTTCCATTCCTTTCTTTCTCTTTTTCTCTTTTTCTTCTTTACTTACCTTTTGCATTCGTGTTTTTGAATTTTGCTACTTATTCCAAAAGAGGGGTATGAAAGGAAATAAATAAGGCTCAAAGGGGTACCAAAGGATAAAGTGTTTAGATAGCAGAATAAAATTCCTTCGTCATTCCAATCTTCAAAATATGCCAAGTACAAACAACAATTAGACAAACCAAAGAAATCATACATAATTTCTTTTGACTGCGTCAGAATTGATAGCCATATCTATACATTTGCCTTCTATATCTGTTAAATATAAAGCACATTGGACAACACTCTTGTTACAATGAACGACCCCTGCCAATTTGGGGCAAACTTGCCTTTCGCTTAGGCCTGATGTGGAATGATGCATTTCAATACTTGCTGACCCACTTTAAATTTCTGCGGACGCACCTTCTTGTTGTATGCTCTTGCCATTTTATTTTGATACAACTGGTCATGACATACTGCTGTCAATCTTTTCTCATCAATCAAACTCAATTGCTCCAGATGGGTTTTGACCAACTCATCATCATCAATTTTGGCTTCAGCAACAATCTGAAGGGATGGAATTTCAACTTCTGCGGGTATCACTGCTTCAGTGCCATATACCAATAAATGAGGAGTTTCACCTACTGAAGTGCGAATAGTAGTGCGATAACCTAACAAATCAAAGGGAAACTTATCATGCCATTGCCTGGAACCTTACACCATTTTTCGAAGTATCTTCTTTATGTTGTTGTTGGTTGCCTCGACTACTCCATTTGTATTGGGGCGGTATGGGGTGGAATTTCGATGCGTAATCTTAAATTGTTGACACTTCTTTCATCAGGTGACTTTTTAGATTAGCACCATTAGCTGTGATGATCACCTTAGGGATTCCAAACCGACAAATGATATTTGAATGAACAAAACCGACCACTGCCTTCTTGGTCACAGATTTGAAAGTTTTAGCTTCAACCCACTTAGTGAAGTAGTCAATGGCCACCAGAATGAACCTGTGCCCATTTGATGTCGCGGTTTCAATTGGTTCAATGACATCCATACCCAAGCAACAAAGGGTCATGGTGCGGACATTGTGTATAATTTAGATGGCGGAGAATGAATCAAATCTCCATGTACTTGGCATTGATGACACTTGCGCACACGACTGATGCAATCTCGCTCCATGGTTAGCCAATAATAACTTGCCCGAAGAATTTTCCTTGCCAGAACATACCCACTCATATGCGGCCCGCAGATTCCAAAATGCACTTCGATCATGATAGTCGTGGCTTGTCTTGCATCTATGCATCTCAACAATCCAAGATCTGGAGTTCTTTTGTATAAAACTCCTCGACTAAAGAAAAATCCACTTGCCAAGTGTCAAATTATTCTCTTTTTATCCCCCATGGCTTGTACTAGATATACCCCCAACTTGATATATTTCCCTGATATCGTGGAACCAGGGTTCACTGTCAAGTTCTTCTTCCACCATGTTATAGTAAGCATGCTGATCGTGGACCTGAATGTGCAAAGGGTCAATATTAGCTTTATTTGGATGATGTAGGATTGATACCAAAGTCGCCAAGGCATCAGCGAACTCATTGTGGATCCTAAGGATGTGTCTGAACTCCACTGATCTGAATCACTGACAGAGGTCCTGCAAACATTGTCGATACAGTATGAGCTTCAAATCTCGAGTCTCCCATTCTCCCATTCTCCCTGAATCTGGTGCACTAGCAGATCTGAATCTCCTAAAACCAGTACTTTTTGGACTCCCATGTCCATAGCTAACCTTAAACCCAAAATGCACGCTTCGTACTAAGCCATGTTGTTGGTACAATAGAAACAAAGTTGAGCTGTGACAGGGGTAGTAGTGCCCTGTTTCAGAAATGAGTACAGCTCCTATTCTAACGCATTTCATGTTAGCAACCCCATCAAAGAAGAGTTTCCAATCAGGCTTTTCATCCTTCTCGACTTCGTCAATATGCATTACTTCTTAATTAGGAAAGTAAGTCTTCAAAGGTTCATATCCTTCATCCATGGGTTCTCGGCCAAGTGATCGGCCAAAGCTTGGGCTTTTATCACTGTCTGAGTCACATATACAATGTCAAACTCTATGAGTAGAATCTGCCACTTTGCGTGCCTTCCTGTGGGCATGGGCTTCTGAAAGATATACTTTAAAGGATCTAGGTGAGAAATGAGGTAAGTAGTGTAGGATGACAAATAATACTTCAACTTCTGTGCTACCCAAGTCAGGGCGCAATATGTCCTTTCAAGGAGAGTATACTTAACCTCATAAGATGTGAACTTCTTACTGAGATAATAAATGGCTTGCTCTTTCCTACCAGTGATGTTATGCTAACCCAACACACAACCAAATGAATTATCCAGGACTGTCAAATAAAGAATCAAAGGTCTCCCGCGTTTCGGCGGGACCAACACAAGGGAGTTCGACAAATACTCTTTGATTTCATCGAATGCTTCCTGGAACTCATCAGTCCATTTGACTGCAACATCCTTCTTTAGAAAATTAAAGATGGGCTCACAAGTTGTCGTGAGCTGAGCAATAAACCTGCTGATGTAGTTCAGCCTCCCTACCAGACTGATCGCCTCGGTCATACTCTTTAGCAGTGGTAATTTCTAGATAGCCTTGATTTTTTACGAATCCAACTCAATGCCCCGCTGACTAACTATCAACCCCAAAAGTTTCTCAGATAGAACACCAAAGGCACACTTTGCAGGGTTGAGCTTAAGATTGTACATGCAGAGCCTCTAGAAAAACTTTCTAAAGTCTCTGATGTGGTTCAACTGGTTCTTGGACTTTATGATCACATCATCCACTTAAACCCCAATCTCCTTATGTATCATGTCATAGAATATGGTAGTCATTACCCTCATGTAAGTTGCCCCAGCATTTTTCAAACCAAATGGCATGACCCAGTAGCAATATGTTCCCCACGGCGTGATGAGTGTCGTCTTTCCGCATCATCCCCATCCATTAAGATATGATGATACCCGCATAGCAGTTCCCGAAAGACCCAATCTCATGCTTGGCACAATTGTATATCAAAATGTGAATATTTGGCAGTGGGACGTTGTCCTTTGGACTTTCCTTGTTGAGATCGCAGTAATCAACACACACTCTAGTCTTACCATCTTTCTTTGGCACATGCACAACATTGGTTATCCAAGTGGGATACCACGTGACTTGAATGACCTTTGCATCAAGCTGCTTCGTGACTTCTTCTTTAATCTTCACACTCATGTCGGTCTTAAACTTCCTTTATTTCTTCTTGATGGGAAGGAATGATTGATCAATTAGCATTTGTGGACCACCGAATCGGTACTCAAGCCTGGCATGTCATCATATGACCATGCAATAATATCCTTATGTTCAAATAATGCTTTAATTATTTCTTCCCTGATTTGTGGTTCAAGATGGACACTTATCTTGGTTTCTCTGACATTAGCTGGATCTCCTAAATTGATTAATTCCGTTTCATTCAAATTAGGCTTAGGTTTTTCTTCAAAATGATTTAGTTCCTTACTAATCTCCTCAAATGCCTCATCCTCATAATATTCTGCTTCATCATCACACTTTATTTCTTGGATTATTATTTCAAAATTAGATTGACTTTTAAGACTTGATCGAAGATTCCTCATGCATGCCATGTCATTGAAACTAGCATAAAAAGAACAATACAAAGAAGAAAAGAAAAACAAAAATAAGAACTATCAGGAATGTTGGAAAAGGGAAATTACTTTCATTGAAAATAAAGTATAACAGGGTTACATCAACAAGCAAAAAATAAAATATGGGTCACAACCCTGGAATGACCCAGATAGAAAGGAAAACAAAACAAACTACCAAGACTCCTTCCAAGTAGGGAGAGGAGTAGCCTTCCAATTGTTAAGCTTTACATTCGGTCTGATGAACTGAACATCTGCTTTGCTGGAGCCTTCTCCAACTTCTACCATGTTCACATCATTAAACAACCTCTGGGACCTTTCAGTTAACTCTTCATCAGTGTCAATCACAGAACTTGAAACTGCTGTCACTGTGAGTTTCCTGGCACCGGTCTTGACAAAGTACCGAGTGAGATGTGAGATAGGCTTCGGAAGTTCCCACGCCTTCTGTTTCAACCTTTTAGCCCTTTTGCATATCTGCCGCTGTGGGTTTGAATCATAGATTGAACATACCCAAATTTTTGGGGAGGGACACTAGCTGTATGATACCCTGCAAGGATGCACCTAGACCTTTACCTAGAACAAAGGCATTTTTCAATATTTCAGAGGCCACCATGACAGATGCAGAGGCTATCGTTGACAAATGCCCAAAACCCGACACCTCTCTAAAATAGATAGAATTAAAACCCACCACTGAATCCTCCCGTACCACATCAATGTGCCATACCTCCTCAGAACCAAAACCCGCCACCGGTATCTACTCCTCAACAACACCATCACCATCCGACTCAATACCCATAAACGACCACATACCACACTCCCTAAAATGCATCGCAGCCTACTTCTGATCCACAAAACTCAACCAATGACCACCATTATGCCCAAATTCTTGAAGTCCACCAAAGTAATCCCATATACGTGGAAACTTTACCCCACACCCCAAAAAAACCGTATATATACCGGAGTCCATCGAGAAAGACTTACTCATCAAAACATGGCGGAAGAACTCAAGAAGCTCACTGGTAGAGTTCAGAGTGTTGAAGGTGGAAAGGCATTGAAGGTTTGAATTAGGATGACTTGTGAATTCAACCGGATGTAGAACTGTCGGAGGGTTACAAACCTTCCAAGTTCGAAATGATCGACGAAACTGTTTATCCAAAGGTACATTTAAGGACATATTGTGACAAACTGGTAGGAGTTGGCAAAGATGAAAGAATCCGTATGAAGATGTTCATGAGGAGCCTCACTGGAGATGCTTTGTCTTGGTACATCAGTTAAAACCCAAATAAGTGGATTAATTGGGTGAGCATGGCATCAGATTTCATGGACCGATTCACGTTCACCACAAAAAATGCACTAGACATTTTCTACATTCAAAATCTTAAGAAGAAACCAACAGAAACCTTCCGTGAATATGCTACTCGATGGAGGTCTGAAGCTGCGAAGGTAAGACCATCACTTGAAGAAGAACAGATGAATAAGCTCTTCATCAGAGCTCAAGACCCACAATACTATGAAAGGTTGATGGTTATAGAAAACCATAAGTTATATGACATCATCAAGCTAGGAGAAAGAATAGAAGAAGGGATTAAGAGCGGAATGGTGACAAATTTCGAAGCACTCAAAGCCACAAATAAAGCTTTGTAGTCAGGAGGTATCTTTAAGAAGAAAGAAGATGGTGCAATAATTATAGCCCAAAGTTCGAAGTCTCATCTCACATACTAAACACCTCTACCCATATACTAGCCCTCACACCCAGATACCAACAACCTGCTTCCACCTACCACACTTATAACACCCAACCTGCATATTACCACTCACCATCACCAGCCTGCCAAAATTATCAAAACCAAGACCAAATTTCAGCCGCAAACCATCCGGACAATACACTCCGATTGCTGAACCCATAGACTAACTTTACGAGAGACTAAAGTCTACCTGTTATGTCACTCCCATCCCCGTTGTCATAATGGAAAATTCTTCTTAGTGGATTAACCCAAACAAGATATGTGCCTATAACTCGGGCATGAAGAGTCACACCATTGATAAATATTTCACTTGAAGGACAAGATCAAGACATTAATTGACACTAAAGTGATACAGGCAAAGGAGATTACACCTAATGTTCGTAACAATCCTCTCCCGGATTACAGAGGTAAGAGAGTAAATATGATAGATACCGATAAAGGATGGGATCCGGAAGGGTCAATTGGACTCATTGGGTAGGGGGATGATCATAAAACATCTCCAGTCATGCCTATTGTAGTGCAAACCCAGGCACCAATTGAAGTTGAATTAGCCGTACTAGCACCGTTTGAAGTTGAGGTAACCACACCCTTCATTGTGATGGTAGCACTTACTCTATCTTACCACTGTAAAGCTATACCATGGGATTATGTCGTGGAGGTAAGAAGGAAAGGAAAAGCGAAAGTGGAAGAAACAGGTGCAGCACATGGCTAAAACTAGTAGGGTTTATACACTTAAGCATTTGAGAGGAACAAGAAAAGAAACTGCATCTAAGCCACCTGTCATTGAGATTGGCCCTGACGACCTTTGGAAGAAGGTGCAAGCAAGAGAATACTCTGCGGTCGATCATTTGAATAAAAACCCCGCCCAGATATCCATCTTATCACTACTGTAAAACTCCAACACACACAGGAATGCCCTGATAAAGGTTCTGAGTGAAGCCTATGTATCCACCAACATCACTAGTGGGGAAATGGCCAACATGGTCGAGCAGGTATTGGAAAGCCACAAAATCACTTTTCATGAAGGTGAGCTTCCACTGAAAGGACTAAGTCACAATAGGGAACTATATATCATAGTGTAATTTGAGGACAAATTCATTGCTAGAGTCCTGATGGATGGGGGTTCAAGTCTCAACATATGTCCGCTGACTTAAGAGGCTAGGTAAAGGTTTGCATGAGATACGAGCAGTAAGTATGAATGTGAAAGCATTTGACAGATCTCAAAGGGCCACAATCAGAGAAATCAACCTCATCTTACAAATGGGTCTGGCCTGGTTTGATGTTGAGTTCCAGGTGTGGGATATATATGCTACCTACAATTTACTATTGGGACGACCCTGGATACGTGCCGCTAAGGCTATAGCTTCTACTCTGCATCAGGCTGTGAAGTTTGAATGGAATCATCAGGAAGTAATCGTCCATGGAGAAGGGAGTAACCCCATCTACACCAATCAGATTGTTCCAGTCATCGAGAACAGGAGGAAGTTGGGTGGAGAAACATATCATCGCATTGAGCGTGTCAACTCAATTGAAAAGGACAAATGGTGGAGCAACAAGATAGAAAGCATATTTCTATGGACAGGGTATGAGCCTAGCAAGGGTTTCGGCAAGAATCTCCAAGGGATCACCAAACCGTTATAGCTGAAGTGTCATGGTACAACTGTTGGCCCAAGAACATGTGAAATTTTGAAGACTGACAAAAGAACTCAGACATGGACCAGGTCCATCTTGTGAAGCACAATCTGATTAACCTATACATGTGAGATGCACGTGAAGGAGATAATCTTACTGATCAAGCAGCAATATCTCCTGACCTGATAAAAAAGGTTGCATATTGAATAAGAAGAGAAAGTCTCCTTATATGAAAAGAACACAATCTAGGATGAAGATAGTGTTAGAGTTTGAGATCATCATGAACTCTTCCACGATAGAAGAGCAGCAATTGAATCCCAATCAAAATCTTATTACTAACCTAATAAATGTCAATGTTGTTCTCTTTTACAGGTAATGCATATATACAGAAGTTAAACTTAAGCAAAAGAGCAAGGCAATTTTGCAAGCAATTTATGTGTGATTTGAGTATACTCCCGAAGCTACTTGAACGAGATAGAAGAACCAGTTCCAAGTGTCTATCTTTTATTCTAGTTCAATTGTAGTAGGTGATTTAACATTGTACCTTTCAGCTTTCATAGAAGAAATTATATTAGGTACTTAGAGTATTCAAGTTAGAGTTAACTTGAAGTAGTCACAGTAGTTGAGGTTGTGTGCCACAATGGGATTAGAGTTAATCCTTAGGTTTACAAAGAGTTTTGGCTCAATGATTTTAGTGGAAGTTTGGGAAAATCCTACTGAGTAAAAGGTCGTGGTTTTTTCACCTTTTGAGCTAGGTGTTTTCCACGTAAAAATCTATGTGTTCTTCATTTTCAGTAATTATTATTCCGCAAATAGTAGTGGTTAGAACACCTAGAAGAACCAGGTTCTTCTATAGTTTAGTTAACCAAAAATTGGGTACCACCCAAATCACCCCCCCCCCACTCTTGTATGGTATTGATGCTTAAAATATCAATTGGTATCAGAGCGGGTTATCCTTGAAGAGGTTAACACTTTAGGAAAAGATCAAGATGAGTGTACCACCTGGAAACTGGGAAGGGCAATCCATTGCTAGGCCTCCACTCTTTTAATGTTCAGTACTATTCTTGGTGGAAGAACAGGATGAGAGATCATATCATAGGAGAGGACTGTGAACTTTGGTACATAGTCACTGATGGTCATATGGCAGCTACAAAGAAGAATGCTGAAGGAGTGGATGTGACAAAGACTAGAGCTAACTGCACTGCTGAAGATTTGAAGAAATGGGAGAAGAATGCCAAGGCCAAGAAATGGCTTGTGTGTGGACTGGGACCAGATGAGTATAGGAGGATTCAAAGCTATACCACTGCCAAAAAGATATGGGACACGTTACAAGTGGCTCGCAAAGGAACTCCTCAAGTAAAGAGATCAAGAGGAACACTACTATATTCTCAATATGAGAATTTCACTATAAAGGAAGGAGAAACTATCCAGGAGATATACACAAGGTTCACAACATTAACAAATGAACTTAAATCTCTAGGGAGAATTATCCTTGAAGAAGACAAGGTTGAGAAAATCTTGACAAGAGTTTTACCAGTGACTTGGGAAAGCAAAATCACTGCTATTCAGGAATCCAAGAACATTGCTACCCTCAAGCTAGATGAACTTATTGGAAATCTCACTGCCTATGAACAGAGGAGGCAAACAATGAAAATGGAAGCAGCCAAGAAGGAAAGAAGGCTGGCTCTTAGAATAGCTGAAGGTGCAGATCTGGAGGATGATGAAGTGGCTATGATCATAAGAGCTTTCAAAAAGTACCTAATAAGAGGAAAAGGTTCTTCAAGAGGTACAACCTCCAACAAACCAAGGGCTCCTGAGAAACAGACTAATGAGGGCTGCAAAAAATGTGGTAAGACTGGGGAAATTGAATGGAAGAAGGAAAGGGTTGAACGAAGGAACAGGTTCAACCCAAAAGTAACAAAGGAACAACAAAGGTCATGGTTTCTGCTTGGAGAGAAACCTCAAGTGAGGACTCAGAAGATGAAGCCGAAGATGAACAAGCACTTATGTCCATCGAAAAACCAGATGATGAACAAGAGGTAAGTGTAATTCTTCTCAAAGACAAGATTAAATTCTATCTAAAGAAAAGTTGTTCGAACTATTGCTAGACTTCATTGATGAGTCTGAGATAATTAACAATGAGAAGGATGATCTGTTCATTGATGAGTCTGAGATAATTAACAATGAGAAGGATAATCTGTCAGAGGAGTGTGCAATCTTAAAAGCCAAGTGCAAAAATCTAGAATCTAGGGCTAATGAGAGTGACAGTAAAAATATTGAGTTGAAAAACTAGGTTCTTGAACTTGACACCAGTGTCCTAGAGCTTAGGTCTAAAAATTTAAAACTACAACTACAACTAGGAACAGGAAAGAAGAAATCTGATCATACACGCCTCATCTTAGAAGAAAACTTAGGAAAAATGAAGGATGAGTTGTACGGGAAGGATGAGTAGATAAGAGTTTTAAAAGAAGACCTAGGGAAGGTAAAGCATGAACTAGACAGAACTTTCAAATGGAATAGGCTTCTGATGCATTTTCTTGCTACAAGAACATCACAGTAGCAACAAAAGAGGACTTGGCTATGGGACTCAAGCACCTAAGTGGGACCCTAAAAGCAAGTACCTCACTCTTATTGAAAATAAAATTTGCACACACTGTGGCAAGACTGGTCATTACAAAAATGAATGTAATGCAAAAGAAAAGGCCAGTTAAAAGAACAAAGCTTTTGTTCAAGAAAAAATAGGCTACCTGGGTGGGCAAAAAGGAATTTGATTTACCCCTTTTCCTATAGAAAGGGACCCAAACTAATTTATATCCTAAGACTAACCCTTGATTTCTTTTTCCAGGTCCAAGTGAAGGGAAGCAGCCAAATATGGTACTTGGATAGTGGCTGCTCAAAACATATGACTGGAAGCAATAACCAGTTCCTTTCACTTGAGGACTTGAAAGGAGGTAATGTATCCTTTGGAAATGGGAAGAAAGGTGAGATCATTGGGGTTGGAAAGGTAGGTAAGACAGACTCTCACTCCATTTAGAATGTCTACTTGATAGATGGCTTAAAGTATAGCCTAATCAGTGTGTCACAACTGTGTGACAGAGGTAACCTTGTAGCATTTACCTCTACCAAATATTTTGTGATTAAGCTTACCACTGACAAGATTGTTTTGCAGGGAAAAAGAGTTAACAATATTTACATTGTATATTTGTCCAATCTTTTAGAAAATGAACTCACTTGCTTAAGTGTGTTGGATAATGATCCCCTCCTGTGGCACAAAAGACTCGGCCATACAGGTCTGAATCAACTCAATAAATTAATCTCCAAGGACTTGGTGATAGGGCTACCTAACATCAAGTTCAAGGAAGACAAAGTTTGTGAGCCATGTGCAAGGGGGAAGTAGGTAAGATAATCCTTTAAAAGTAGGAAAATGGTAAGCACAACCAGGACGTTGGAACTGGTTTATATGGATCTCTGTGGTCCAGTGAGAACATTGAGCAGAGGTTTTAAGAAATATTTGATGGTACTTGTTGATGATTATTCTAGGTTTACCTAGGTACTATTCTTAACATTTAAAGATGAAACATTTGACATGTTTACTCCTTTTGTTAGAAAGACTCAGAAACAATTAGGAAATCAACTTGTATCCATTAGGTCTGATCATGAAACTGAATTTGAAAATTCTAAGTTCACTAAATTTTGTGATGAGCATGGCATAGATCATAACTTCTCTGCCTCTAGGACTCCTCAACAAAATGGAGTAGTTGAAAGAAAGAATAGGACTCTTGAAGATATGGCTAGGACTATGCTTCTTTCTAGTAAATTGCCTCACAGCTTCTGGGCAAAGGCTGTAAACACTGCATGTTACATCATCAATAGGTGCATGACTAGACCTCTTGTAGAGAAGACTCCCTATGAGTTGCTTAAAGGGAGAAAGCCAAACATATCCCATCTTAGGGCATTTGGATGTAAGTGCTTTATGCACAATACTGGAAAACACTCCCTAGGTAAATTTGATCCCAGGAGTGATGAGGGAGTATTCTTGGGATATTTGTCACATAGCAAAGCATATAAAATGTTCAATAAAAGAACTTTGTATGTGGAAGAAAGTGTGCATGTAGTGTTTGATGAAACTAACATTCTTTCTGAGAAACAAGAAAATAAAGATAAGGCTATTGGGATGGTAAGAGATTTGACTGAAGTCCCAGCACAGGCTAAAGTGGAACCAAAAGAAGGAATAGGGATGGAACAGGTTCTTATATCCAGGGCAACCTAGCGGGGGAACCGATCAAAGAGGAACTGAAATCAATCCCCTAAAGGAACCTATTCATGACCTTGTTCCTCAACAACAGAACAAGGGAGAAACATCTAGCAGAAATCAGTTGGTTGTGAAACCTCATAAGTATCAAAGTTCCCATCCCAGTGTGAACATAATTACTGATCCAACCTCTAGAGTCAAAACTAGATCACAATTAAAGAATTTGTGTGCTTTTAATGCTTTCCTATCTCTTACTAAACCAAAAAATGTTGTTGAGGCTTTGCAGGATGCAGGTTGGGTAAATGCAATGAAAGATGAACTCAATCAGTTTGAGAGAAGTCAAGTTTGGCATCTAGTTCCAAGACCCAAGAATAGATCAGTCATTGGCACAAAATGGGTCTTCAGAAACAAACTTGATGAAGATGGAACTGTTACAAGAAACAAGGCAAAACTTGTGGTACAAGGTTACAGCCAAGAGGAGGGTATAGATTATGATGAGACTTTTGCTCCTATTGCAAGACTAGAAGCAATAAGACTCCGCATAGCCTTTGTAGCACACATGGAATTCACTCTTCATCAGATGGATATCAAAAGTGCCTTCCTGAATGGCTACCTAAAAGAAGAAATGTTTGTCAAACAACCTCCAGGGTTTGAAAGCAAGGAATGTGCTGAGCATGTGTACAAATTAGACAAGGCTCTTTATGGACTCAAGCAGGCTCCCAGAGCATGGTATGAACGATTGTCAAAATTCCCGCTTGAACATGGCTACAAAAGAGTAAAATTGATAGTACCTTGTTATTGAGGGAAAAAGGTAAGGATCTTCTAGTGGTACAAATATATGTTGATGACATAATTTTGGGGCTACCACTGATAAACTAAGTAAGGATTTTGCCAAATTAATAGGGAGTGAGTTTGAAATGAGTATTATGAGTATAATGGGTGATCATAACTTTTTCTTAGGCTTAAAGATCAAACAAAGCCCAAATAAAAACATGATCCATTAGTAGAAATACACAAAGGACCTTATCAGAAAGTTTAAAATGGATGAATCAAAGGAAATAGACACCCCCATTGCAACTACCACCAAATTAGACATAGATGAACATGGTTCATCTGTTGATCAAAAATTATATAGGGGTATGATTGATTCACTTTTGTATCTTATTGCAGTAGACCTAACATAGTTTTCAGTGTAGGGCTTTGTTCTCGCTTCCAGGATAATCCAAAGAAGTCTCACTTGACTGTTGCCAAGAAAATACTGAGATATTTGAAAAGCACTACTGATCTATGTCTTTGGTACCCCTAAAGGTAGTAATTTCAATCTAGTAGGGTATGCTGATTATGCAAGTTTTTTGTGGATAGGAAAAGCACCTCAGGTATGGCTCATTTTCTTGGTTCATGTCTTGTATCATGGGCCACTAAAAAGAGAAATTCAGTGGCCTTATCCACTGCTGAGGCTGAATATGCTGTTGTTGCCTCTTGTTGTGCTCAATTGCTATGGATTAAACAGCAGCTGATAGACTTTGGTATTGAAGTGGATTGCATTCCTATATTTTGTGATAACACTAGTGCTATAAGTATGACAAAGAACCATGTTCATCATAAGAGGACAAAGCACATAGATGTTAGACACCACTTCTTAAGAGATAACTATGAGAAAGGATCGATCTCCATAGAATTTTGTGGTACTGATAAATAAATTGCTGACATCTTCACTAAAGTCTTGAGTAGAGAAAACTTTGAGATGAACATGTTGGAATTAGGGATGATTAAAGATCACCTAATAGGTCCAAATCAGAAATCACAATGAAAAAAAAGGGAAAAATGAAAAAAAAAATTGGCTAGGAACTCTGAACTTGTGTAAATATCTAGATTAATTCTTACTCAGCTTCATACTTTAATTAGTATACTTTTGTGACATGTGTTAATATGACCCACTGATCTCTTACAAAATTTTCTCTATTATGTTAATTTGAGGCATGTTTAAGAGAATTCTAAATGAAGAACCTGGTTCATCAGTATGAGTTCATCTGAGAGCTAAGGTATGTTTTCTATACTCTGCACAATTAGAAATATAAATATTTAAATCATGAGCAGAAGTTCTACATTTGTTAAATTCCTAAAAAAATTATTCGTTAGCTTTGAACCAGTTCAGTCTGCCTAGAACTCTAAACTGAAAAAAATTACCTAAAATCTAGGAAAGATAAACTGATCATCCAAACCTGAAATTTCAGGATGATTAGACCTCTAATTGACCACTGAGAAAGATGTCGTTACCCATTAAATGTCTATCTCTTTTTAAATACACATCACTTCTCTACCAATTCTATAATTCCAAGACCGCCATTTTTTCTACTCTCTCTTGCTATCTTCTTCTCCAAAATTCGAACTCCCTAATTCTCTCAAAACTGAGCGATTATGTCTAACCCACAAGATAATCCTAGAACTCCCCCACAACCTACTCCATCTGATTCATCTCCCTCTCCTCCACCCAGCACTACTCCCAAACCCAGGTTGAGAAGGGTTAAAATACTTGCTTAAAAATAGTAGCAACTGGAGCTCTTAGGAAGAAATTAAATGTCAAATGAAGGCAAGACAGGCCCCAGTCTCCGACTCCAGTTCTGGTTGTAAGTCATACAAATCTACAAGTGAGGGGAAAGGACTTGGATCCTCTGACTCTGAAAGGACTCAAGAATCCCCTTCTAAGGTAGGTTATTTGTGACTGAAAACCTAGAGACTAGGTTTGTTCTGGTTGGACCGGTTAGCAATGTTGAATTGCCTGAGATACGAAGGAGTGGAGGTAAAAAGAATTCTAAAAAAACAAAAAGAGAGGGTGCATGTGGTGAAGTGAGGGGAATTGGGAAAAGAATGGTTGATTAGTAACCCACTGCTGGATTGTCTGTGCCTGCTATCTGTGGGGCTGAACAAGAACTTGAAGAAGAATGTGTTAAGACGTCAGGGGAAAGTGGTTCTGGGGAAGTGGCTGAAGGGTTGGTTAACTTAAGCTCACAAAGAGATGAACCTGGTTCATCTATTGAAGAAACCCTAGCAGACCTGTTGAAAAAGGTTGGGGAGAGTTATGATCCAAAGAAAAGACGCTCTACCACACCTAAAGCTCCCAGTGCTCCCAAATCCTCTAAGAAGAGAAAGGCTTCCTCCCCAACACCTACTGCCTCTTCATTACCAAAGGGTAGAGCCACAAGAAGCAGGGTGAAATAGAGTGAAGCTGATCTACAATGGGCTTTAGCTGAAAGTAAGAAAAAGAGAATGGATAAAGGGAAGGGAAAGGTTGCAGAATCCTCAGAGGCTGCTGAGGAAGAGGAGATGGAACTGGTCCATCAAGAAAAGGGTACATCAGTGGAGGTTCCAACCCACAAGCCCAAAAGCCCAAGACTTCCTCCAAGAAGTCTTGCTTTGTATCTGACGTTGTTGAACCTACACTACCCAAGAGGACAAGACCTGCGGTGAAAAACAAATAATAAAAAATTTCTGAAGATAAGGACTGGAGTGGAGGAGAAGAAGAAGTTGATTCTAAGAAGGAACATGATAAGCTTGCCATGTTTGGCAAAAGAAAGATCATAAAGGGTAGACTGCTGAAAGACCTGGTTGAACCATGAATGATAAGATTGGTGGGTGCTTTAGTTGCTCAGTGATGGAAGGACACGATCCTTCAGATGGATGGTATGCTAGCTAGAAATGAGCTAACTGAGTTTATGGAAAATGTTGCGGTTAAGGATGGAAAGTTTAGTAGCCTGGTGAAAGGAGTTCAAGTGCAGTTTGATGCAAAGAAACTGAGAGAGATCCCGGACATACCCTTTGAAGGTTTTGATGACTATACAAGGCAAATATGGCCTTGTCTGGACTCCCTCCCTACTTCTCTTGCAATTACCAGGAGGTTTTGTGATTCTGAAGATGTGAATGAAGCTAGGGCTGTGCAGAAAAGTGAAATGATGCCTGAGCACAAGGTCTTGTTTGAATTTGTCAACAAGTGTTTATTGCCTAGACAAGAGAGAAGGCACATTGCCAATTACATGAATCTAGTTCTTATGGAGTGCCTGGAAAGTGGAAGGCAAATAAATTGGCCTGCCTTCATCATCAAACTGCTAGATAGGGTCATCAATGGCTCAAAGGCTCATGCTACCCCTTATGACTTTATTCTGACAACTGTGCTTGATAGGTGCAATGTGCCTTTGAAGAAGTGAGAAATGGCCTTGAGTAAGGATCACTTTGGCATCAATACTCTTCTTTCTTGTGACTATGTATTCAGTGCCATCCCAAATGAACCTGGTTCATCCCAGAAGACACCCATCAACAGTAAAGTTAGGACTCTAGTTCAGGAATGTGCAGCCAAGGATGCTAAAATAGCTAGGCTTAAGACTCGTTTGGCTGAAGTAGAATCTAAGAGGATGGCCTCTGAACTGAGGTTTCCAAAGAAATGGAGAAGAATGATGGAATTCTTCATAACATGCTGAACCTTATCTAATCCCAAACCCAACCCTCAATTTCATCCAAGCCTTAGGACTCCTAGCTTTTGTCTCCTGAACTTGTTTAGTACCTCAGTGACCCAGATTAGAGATTTTTCTATCTTTTGTTTTTTCTCATGGTTTGAATGTTTTTCTTTCTTTTTGTGGATTGTTGGTGGAAACATATCTTGTCAATGATAACTATTGTTTTGCTCTTGTTCAATCTTAATCTGTCCTTGATAGTTTAGATATGTTTGCTTTATTATTGATTATTAAACCATGATTGCACTTGCAGTTGCACCAGTGGCCATGAGTACTTATTAAAATCTGGGAATCATACTTTGTATGCAACTTTTCGATGATGCCAAAAGGGGGAAAAGATATTGTGATTTACACATTCTGAAATAAGTGATATTTATAACCTAATTAACCTAGTCCTAGATGATAAGTGAATTTCTAAGTTTGGTATTGATAGTTAAGCTGAGTTCTTATAGGTTCCAAATAAGTAAAAAAGCACACAGTTTGTCATCATCAAAAAGGGAGAATTTGTTGGCCCAAGAATAGGTGAAAGTTAGAAGATTGACAAAAGAACTCAGAGATAGACCAGGTCCATCTTGTGAAGTACAGTCATAATCAACCTATACATGTGAGATGCACGTGAAGGAGATAAATCCTACTGATCAAGCAGCAATATCTCCTGATCTGATCGAAAAGGATAAGGAGAGAAAGTCTCCTTATATGAAGATAACACAATCTAGGATGAAGATAGTGTTGGAGTTTGAGATCATCATGAACTCTTCCACGATAGAAGAGCAGCAATTGAATCCCAATCAAACTCTGATTACTAACCTACTAAATATCAGTGTTGTTCTCTTTTATAGGAAATTCACATACGCAGAAGTTAAACTTAAATTGAGAGAAAAAGAGCAAGGAGATTTTGCAAGCAATTTATGTGTGATTTGAGTGTGCACTCCTGAAGCTACTTGAATGAGATAGAAGAACCAGTTCCAAGTGTCTATATTTTATTCTAGTTCAATTGTAGTAGATGATTTAACATTGCACCTTTCAGCTTTCATAGAAGCAATTGTATTAGTTACCTAGAGTATTTAAGTTAGAGTTAAATTAAAGTTGTTGCAGCAGTTGAGGTTGTGTGCCACAATGGGATTAGAGTTAATCCTTAGGTTTGCAAAGAGTTTTTGTAAATGTTGTTTTGGATAATTGATTTTAGTGGAAGTTTGGGAAAATCCAAGTGAGTAGTAAGTCATAGTTTTTTCACCTTTTGAGCCAGGTGTTCTCCACATAAAAATCTCTGTGTTCTTTATTTTTTGTATTTATTATTACGCAAACAGTAGTGGTTGGAACACCTAGAAGAACCAGGTTCTTCTATAGTTTAGTTAAGCGAAAAATGGGTACCACCGAAATCACCCCCTTTTGTGTGGTATTGACGCTTAAAACATCAACAATATTTGGGCTTGGGTATGAATACACTTGGCAAGAGTATCAGGATTGGTCGCCACCATGGCGTGGTCTTTATTATCCACTGGAACAACCAGTACCTCATTCTCACCAGCTATTTCAACAAGCTGACGTGATATGGCGGTCTGAAGAAGATGAAGCTTTAGCTGGCATACAGAATCTATTTCTGGATGAAGAAGACATGGACTGAAGTGTGATAGTTAAGGAGGAGGAGGAGGAAGATCTGACTATTCAAATTGTGGGGGAAAGGAGTTTTTCTCAAGAACTGGATTGCTGCACCATCCTAGGCCCGTCGAGTTCCTCGGTGTCCTAGCAATTAGCATCAATTATTTTCTAAAGCAATTTTGCGAGCATCGAAGACATTTTCAGTATTTTGTTTTGAAATAATTGCTCGCGTCATCAAGCCATACTTGTTTTGATGCTTTTAAGATTTATTTAATGTATTGTTATTTATTAGTATTTATTATTATCCTTTTATTTTTCTCTACAGTGTTATTATTACTTATCCCGATGAATCTATGACTGTGACATGTAATGAGACAACGCAACTTAAGGATAGTGATTCAGAGGATCTGGAAGACGATGTAATACTTGAGGAAATTGTCAGAGAAGTGGTAAATTTTGAAAACAAGCCTAAGTCTAGTTCGTACGAGACCGAGACGGTTAACTTAGGGGATTCTGATACAGTCAAGGAAACCCGTATAAGTATTCACCTATCATTATTAGAGAAGGAAGAATACATCCAGTTCCTGAAGGAGTATGAAGACATATTTGCATGGTCTTACGATGATATGACTGGTCTGAGCACATCCATAGTGGCTCACAAGTTACGCATTGATCCCATATGTCCACCAGTGAAACAGAAGCTCAGAAAATTCAAGCGAGATATGAGTTTGAAAATTAAAGAGGAAGTCATTAAGCAAATCAAAGCAAGGTTCTCAAAGTGATTGAATATCTGACCTGGTTAGCCAACATTGTGCTGGTTCTAGTGAAGAATGGAAAAGTCATAATACGTGTCGATTATAGGGATCTAAACAGAGCAAGTCCCAAAGACGATTTCCTCTTGCCCAATGCACACATACTAATTGACAACTGTGCCAAGCATGAACTCCAGTCTTTTGTAGATTGCTTCGCAGGTTATCATCAAATCTGGATAGATGAAGAGGATGCCGAAAAGACAATCTTTACCGTGGGGGATGTATTACTATAAAATGATGTCGTTTGGCCTAAATAATGTTGGAGCCACTTACATGAGGTCCATGAAAACCATTTTCCACGACATGATACTCAAGGAAATAGAGGTGTATGTGGATGACGTCATCATCAAGTCTAGAAAAAGCACAGATTATATAGCAGACTTGAGAAAATTATATAATCAACTTCGAAGGTACAATCTGAAACTGAATCCTGTAAAGTGTTCCTTCGAAGTCCCTACCGGAAAATTGCTAGGTTTCATCGTCAGTTGCTGAGGGATTGAATTGTCTTCATAAGAATTTTCGTCAGTTACGATGATATGACCCGTTGAAGGTCAAAGCTATCCGGGACTTGCCACCTCCAAAGAACAAGAAAGTTTTGATGACTTTCTCAGGGAGTCTCAATTATATCAGTCTTTTCATAGCACAATCAATCGTGATCTATGAGCCGATTTTCAAAATATTGAAGAAAGATGTTATAACAAGCTGGCCTGAAGAATGCCGGAAAGCCTTCGACAAAATTAAGGAGTATTTATCTAGACAAGCTTTTTTAGTCCCACCAGAACCAGGGAGACCTTTGTTGCATTATTTTTTTTGTACTAGATGGGGCTTTTGGTTGTGTTTTAGGACAACAAGATGAGACGGGAAGAAAGGAGCAGGCCATATATTATCTAAGTAAGAAATTCACACCCTATGAAGCACGATACTCTTTGCTAGAGCGCACCTATTGTGTTTTGATATGGATAGCTCAAAAGTTGAGGCACTATTTCTGTGTCTATCCATATATCTCATATCAAGAATGGACCTATTAAAATACATCTTCCAGAAACCCCTACCTACTAGAAAGTTAACGAAATGGAAAATATTGCTGAGTGAGTTTGACATCATCTATGTAACTCAGAAGTCAGTCAAAAGGCAAGCATTGGCAGATCATTTGGAAGAAAATCCTATAGATGGAGAATACGAACCATTAAAAACATATTTTGCTGACGAGGAAGTATCATTTATAGGAGAAGACATCACTCAAGCATACAATATTTGGAGGATGTTTTCCGACAGAGTCGCAAACTTCAAAGGAGTAGGTATTGGAGCTGTCTTATTATCAGAACCGGACAACACTATCTGGTATTGGCATAACTCAGGTTCCCATGTACCAACAACATGGAAGAATACGAGACTTGCATATTAGGACTCAGGTTGGCCATTGACATGAACATTCAGGAGTTGATGCTAATTGGAGATTCTGAGCTCTTGGTACATCAGGTTTTAGGAGAGTGGGACGCAAAGAACACTAAGCTATTACCATATTTGTATTGTGTGAAAGATCTGATCAAGAGGTTCATAAACATAGAATTTAAACATGTTCCAAGGTTTCAGAATGAGTTCGCTGATGCATTGTCTACTTTATCTTCTATGATACAACACCCAGACAAGAATTTCATCAATCCTATACCCATAGGAATTCATAAGCAGCTAGCTTATTGTGCTCATGTTGAAGAACAGGATGATGGAAATCCATGGTTCCACAATATCAAAGAATACTTGGAAAAAAGAGAGTACCCAGATCACGTAACTCATACTCAGAAATGCACACTCCAAAGGTTAGCCAACCATTTTTTCAAAGTGGAGGAATTCTGTATAGAAGGACTCCTGGCCTAGGGTTAGTACGATGTGTTGATACCAAGGAAGCATCCCAGCTGCTCAAGGAAATACATGTCGGAACTTGCGGACCACACATGAATGGCTTTATTTTAGCCAAGAAAATACTAAGAGCGGGATATTTTTGGATGACCATGGATTGAATCAAGTATGTCCAGAAATATCACCAATGCAAGATACATGCTGATATGATACGAGTACCACCCAATGAACTTAATGTAACAAGTACACCCTGGCCTTTCTCCGGTTGGAGCATGGATGTCATCGGCCCGGTCGAACCCGCTGCTTCAAATGGACATAGATTTATTCTTGTGTCCATAGATTATTTCACAAAATGGGTTGAAGCCGCATTTTACAAGGCTGTAACTAAGAAGGTCATCATAGATTTTGTTCGGGATCTCGTTATTTGTCAGTTCGGGGTTCTAGAGTCAATCATCACCGACAACGCAGCCAATCTTAACAGTGATTTAATGAAGGCTATGTATGAAACTTTCAAGATCAAGCATAAGAATTCCATAGCATATAGGCCACAAATGAATAAAGTCGTAGAAGTTGCCAATAAGAACATCAAGAAGATATTGAGGAAGATGGTAGATAATTACATACAATGGAACGAGAAGCTACCATTTGCTTTTCTTGTATATCATACCACGATTCGCACATCAACTGGGAAACTCCTTATTTATTGGTTTACGGTACTAAAGCGGTTATCCCTGCCGAAGTAAAAATCCCTTCCTTATGAATTATACAAGAAGCTGAGCTCAGTGATGCAGAATGGGTACAGAACCGCTATTAACAACTGGCCCTCATTGATGGAAAGAGAATGAATATAGTATGTCACAGCCAACTCTACTAGAACAGAATGGCAATAGCTTTCAACAAAAAGGCCAGACCAAGGCAATTCGCACCGGGGCAATTGGTGCTAAAGCAGATCTTCCCACATCAGGATGAAGCCAAGGAAAAGTTCTCTCCTAACTGGAAAGGTCCCTACAAGGTTCATCGAGTACTAGCAGGAGGAGCACTTATACTTGTAGAAATGGACAGAGAGATTTGGCCGAAACCTACCAATTCAGACGCAATCAGGAGATACTATGTTTAGGATTGTTTACATTTCTTCATTTGATATAGTTGAACTATGCTTGACCTAATTCTCATTTAAGAGGGGAGGCGTAGGCCGCCATGTGGGTTCGATCAAAACTTAATAAAATCTTCATTTTTGCCATGATTAGATTACTGGTACCCTCAAAATTCTAAATCAAGTTCAGCCGACTTCGTCATACACGGAACAACCAAAAGCATTGCATTTAAACTGGGCAGAATTTTAGGGGGGGGGGCTCAAAATTCTAAGGCAATGAGTTTGCAATATCCTCAAAATGTGTCACAGTCATCGGTTCATCTAAATTACGCATACTACTACATTTTAAACAACTATATTCATCAAATGATGCATATTTTTTGAAAACTTTATTTCTATGGTAGTCAGATGTTACCCAAGGTAACACAGACAGGATCCCAAAGTAGGAACAAAGATAGAGCGAGAAGACAAAATCAAGAACCAACCCCTACCCCACATAACTCGCAATTTTTTCTTTGAATGTAGGCACAAGAAAACAATGACACTTGCAGATACATATGTGCGGCGTATATTCGAGGTGACGAGTGGGGCGTATATGCGAGGTGATGAGTGCTTATATGCCGCCGAATTGCTTAATTTCCCTGATTTTTTGCATTTCATTAATTATTTCATTATGTGCCTTAACTGTTACGTGGTTTAAATGTTTCCCACTCCCTTATTTTCTACTTGTCAACTATTGTTCTCGTGTTAAAAGTATTAGATTTTCCCCTGCTTTTATGAACTACTGCTATTTGCCTTAAATGAGTTATTTGTACCCTTAGTTTTCCTTTATTTAACTCTCTGGTTGTTTAGTATTCTTTGTAACGGTTCTTAATTTGAGACGAGATATCCTTCCTGTTTCTACCTCATATTCATTACCTATGGAGTTCTTTTGTGATTTATGTTGTTAAATTAAATACACATATTGAATTATTCATACTGTACGATGGGATAAGTGGAATAGGTTGGATTGACATGGTGAAATAAGGGTGAATTCTTATATCAATTCTAATTATATGGTAGGATCAGTTTGCCGGCCACAACATATATTTATTTACTATTGTTAATATTATTACGGTGGAATAAGGGAGGATTGTGTCGTACGGTGGGATCAGATTGTGCATCGCAATAGTCTATGTGCTTCTATTTCCTTATTGTGCTATCTTGGCTCCAGTATTTTCATACGAGACTCTAAGAATTTGTAGTTCTGGTATTTACTGGTTTTCTTTTGGAGGTTGATTTGTTTCCATATATTAACTTCTTTAAATTGTTCCTGCACTTTCTTTTTTGCCATTATTTTATGTTGCATACAGGTTGTTGTAAGTGACCACCTTAGCTTCATCACTACTTCATCGAGGTTAGGCTCGGCACTTATAGAGTACATGGGGTCAGTGGTACTCATACTACACTCAGCATTTCTTGTGCAGATTTTGGAGTCGGTCCCAGCGACGGTTCATAGATTTCTCGGGTCGGCAATTGAGTTAAGACTTGAGGTAAAGCTGTTTGGTGTCCGCAACCCTATAGTCTTCTTCTGTTATGTTTACCTATATGCTTTCTTTCAAACAGTTTATACTTTTATTCAGACCTTTATGTGTACTATTCTAGAAGCTCGTGCACTTGTAACACCAGGTCCAGGATGGTATTAGATAATTCAGTTGCTATGACTTTCGCAGTTTACCTTAGATTTATTGAAGTTATTTCGGCTTCTTTATTATCATTAATTTGAACTGTTAAAAATCGATAAATTATTATAATATTGGTTTGCCTAGCAAGTGAAATATTAGGCGCCATCATGGACCTAAAGGTGGGATTTTCGGGTCGTGATACAAAAATTACTTTTACTTATAACTGTTAATGTTATTTTTACCTTACCTTGAAGTGGTTAAAACTAGCTAGTATAAAATTAAATTTTAAACTAGCCAGTACAAATTTATTAGAGTATCATTTTGATATTACTTATAATTGTCGTTGGTGATTAATCCTTAATTAGATATTATTAAGTTATTAATCTATGACGATCTGATAGGGCATTTTGAGTACTAACTTAATTTTCATGATCTGAGACCTCTGTAGCTTCATTTGATGTTTCTTGGTTTGCATGCGTGGTCCGTATCGATTATCGAAAAGCTTTTATGTGAAATTTTTAAAGAAATAAAAATTTGGGTTGACCACCACTACCAACAACAACCCAACCAAATCTCACTAGTGAGGTATGGGAAGGGTAGAGTGTACGCAGACCTTACCCCTACCTCGGAGGGGTAGAGACGCAAGCTAGGGTTGACCATGATCAATATTTTGGGTAAACGATCATAGATTGGTGATTTCATGATTCTGATAGGTTCATATTATGATTTTAGACTTGGGCGTATGCCTGGAATTGAATTTGGATGTCCCTAAGCTGATTTGGCTTGTTTTGCCAAAAGTTGGTACTTGAATGTTTAGAAATTCTTTAGGTTTGAAAGTTGGTTGAATTTATATTTATCGGGTTTGGATTTAAGTTTTGGGACTTGGAATAGGTCTATTTTTTTATTTAAAAGTTGTATGCAAAATTTGGTGCAATTCGGAGTTGGTTTGATAGGATTCGGACGCTTGGTTATGATTCTTAAGGTTCTTGAGTTTTCTTTCGAATTTCATATGTCTTGATATCCGATTCGTAGTTCTGAGTGTTATTTTGGTATTTTTGATCATGCGAGCCTATGATATTTTTAGACTTGTATGGATATTTGGTTTGGAGCCTCGAGGGCTGTAGTGAGTTCCGGACGAGTTTCGCATTGGAATGAGCTAGTTATAGGTTGCCGGTGTGCTGGTGTTGCAAGTGTCGTAATTGTGAGCATTAGCATCACAATCGGCGAAGAGTACATGGGATTTCTAGATGTCGCAAATGCGAATCCCTCTTTGCATTGCAAACACAGTATAGGATTGGGATGGGTCGCATTTGCGACCATTGTGTCGCTTTTGCGAAGAGGACTACTATCGCAATTGCAAAGCCTTTATCGCAGTTACGACATCTGTGTAGGCTATAAGGGTTCGCTTTCGCATACCCTATTCCACAATTGCAAGGGTACGCAAATGCGAACCCAGGGAGCATTTGCAACATCAGCAGTTGATCAAAAGGGTTGGAAGACGGGATTTTAGTCTCATTTTCATATCTTTGAACCTTAGACTCGATAGAAGGTGATTTAGAGAGGGGATTTTCGCATACAATCATTGGGTAAGTAATTTTAATCTATTTTCAATTATATTACATGATTTTACATGAGATTTAATATCAAATTCATGAGAAACTAAGAGAAATTTTGGGAATCTTTGTCTATATTTTGAAAAATAAAAATTTTGAATTTAAGAGACGAATTGGATTCTGATTTAAAAACAAAAAATATATATGGACACCTGGGGTTATGGGTAGTTGAGATCCACCCTTGGACTTGAGTTTTGACCGAGCGGGCCCGGAGTTAACTTTTTCCAAATTTATTAAATATTGAACTTTTTTTCTTCGTGAGAAGTTTATAAAGCTTATTTTGAATTGTTTGATCGATAATTGGTTAGATTTGGTTGGCTTGGAGACTTATTCTAAAGGCAAGGTCGTGTTTGATTGATTGGCTTGATTGCGAAGTGAGGTAAGTGTTGTGTTTAACCTTGACTTGAGAGAATTAGGACTTGTTACACTATTTGTTATGTGAATTATATGGGAAAATGGTGTATATGCAAAATGACGAGTGTATATACGACGTCATGGGATTAAAGCATGTGGGATTAAGCTATTTACTTCCATATCTTCATTTATTCCATGTTATCTCTTGTTATATGCTTTAATTGCCACATATTCTTACTTGATATCGATGCTTTACTTGTTAATTATTATTTATTTGTTGCTTGTTTTGATTTGTTCATTCTCACTCAATATCTGCTTACTTG
Source organism: Nicotiana glauca (assembly GCA_026770625.1). Classification (NCBI taxonomy): domain Eukaryota; kingdom Viridiplantae; phylum Streptophyta; class Magnoliopsida; order Solanales; family Solanaceae; genus Nicotiana; species Nicotiana glauca. The sequence continues at coordinate 72,400 of MU776772.1, forward strand.
CTACATGTTCCTACTTGTCTTAATTATACAATCTCATTGTCAAGTGCTTTTACTTGCTTTATTGTCTTTAAATTACTTGATGCATCTTATTATGTTATTTTGACTACGTGTGCCATTTAGTTATTCTTGAATTGACGTTCGTCAAGGTTTAAGATTCCGAGGTGTTAGATATTCTCCGTGGTTGAAACTTGGGATTTGGTTGCACGCCGCTACAGATTTGATGTGTCGTTTAGTTGTTTATTGTTGTAGAGTCCATTCACTGTATTTTGATATGATGTTTGAAGTTATGTCATTCTGGGGCTTTCTGGTAGTTGACCTTCAGATCCATTATATGAGTTTACTATTTTATTTTTGTTCCTCTTTTTTTGTTATTATTATCTCGTACAGGTTTATTGTGAGTGACTTGCCATAGCCTCGTCACTACTTTGTCGAGGTTAGGCTCGGCGCTTACAGAGTACATGGGGTCAGTTGTACTCGTGCTATACTTCTGCACTTCTTATGCAAATACTGGTGTTGGTCCCAGCAATGCATAGCGGAGACTGCTAGGATTTGATAGCCACAAGAGACTTGAGGTAGAGATGTTGCGTCCGCTGTCCCTGAAGTCCCCTTCTATCATGTTTTACTGTTATTCTAGTTACAGATAGTATTATGTTTTACTTCACACCATGATTGTATTATTCTAGATGTTTATGTACTTGTGACTTTGAATTTCTGGGAGCAGTTTAGTACCACGTCATTTATATTAATTACCTGCACATTTTTGAGCTATTAATTGTTAATTATCATCACCTTGTAATAATTGTTAAAACTGGTTAATTAGTTATCTAACATCGGTTTGCCTAGCGAATAAATGTTAGGCACAATCAAGGTCTCAAAGTTGAGAATTTTGAGTCGTTATATAATCATAAGCTAGTTGTTAATCCTCTATCTATATGTATACCAGATGTTTGGAGAGCTAAAGAGGCAGATTTTCGAAAAATCTTTCTTCCTCTTCTGTTGGGTTATTCACTTATATTTTTGTTGTTTCTTCTCGTAGATGATAAGCGGAATATCTTGTTGAATCTTGGTGGATAGGCATATTCTTATTCATCAGCATATGGACAAAATATCCTTAAGAATATTGTGCTTACACGTCTCAAGCTATCTAATATTCTCCATAACCAATTTAAACAACATAAAATATCTCAAGTACACCCCTCCTCTACGCCCAAGTACTCATCTTTTTTTCTTATGTCTAGCTCTACCATATCTTTTGTTTCATTTCTTCTGGAAGAATCACAAATACTTTTTTGATTATGGATATACTATTAGAAATTCAATGCGTAATCTCAGTTGGATGATACGTTTTTGTATTTCTATGAGAAGCTCGACGGAACCCACAATTCCCAGTAGTAATTTGCTTAGTACAATCTTCACTCTCTTTTTCAGAGGCCAGTTTTAATATCAAATTTTATTTATTTTATACTTTTATCCATTAAAGGAAAATTATTAGTTATGTCAGCCCATAAGTGAGTCAATTAGCTATTTGTAGCAAAAAAATAATAAATTTTTGCTTTCTTTTGAGTGAGTCTTGTTGGAATAGATTGGATACATCTTAAGGAGTTTAAATCTCAATTTTTGGGATGATTTGGTAGAGTTATAAGGTGGTTTGAATTGAAATTCGAAGTAAGAAGATAAACATCGAAAAAGATGATATGTGTATTACATTGTGTATTTTTTGGTTATCACATACGTATCATATTTGTATCAAATGTGTAATACATATATATATATATATATATATATATATATATATATATATATATATATATATATATATATATATATACATGTGCATGTATACATGTGTATGAGATACATGTGTCGTAGAAAAAAATTTGAACTCGATTTTAACTACAACTTTTGATATCAAATTAGTCCAAATCACCTCCAATCTTCCTCAAATTTTGTATATTGATTCATCTATGTGTTTTCAACGTATTTCAACCATACCCATTGAGAAATATCCCTTTTTGCTTAAATTTTTGGAATCTTTTTTTTTTTTGTTGTATTTCATCACTTTGTTTGCTACCTCATCCATGAAATTTCCTTTCCGTCTTGTATCTAATGTTGTTGATCACGTTTAAATATTAAAGGAACTCTTTGTGTGTGATTCTTGGAGAGAACGAATTCTTATTTTATTTGAAAATTTAATATTTATATGTGCTTGGCTAGTTTTGAATTCTTGGAAAGAAAGAATCCTTATTTAGGCTCCTTAGAATTTCCTTCTTAATTATTTATAGGAGATACTTGAGCAATAGTAAGCTAATTCAAAGAGATAGTTCACGCACCGAATTCTTCTGACGTGTGAAATGGTGAGAAAGATAATGAAAACTGAAAACGAAATAAAATGGACAATGGGAACAAGGGGAAGAAGCAAACATATGAGAATGCCAATAGTAATAGAGACGACAAAGCAAAAAAATAAAAACAAAACAAAGATGAGAAAGAGAATTGAAAATCACCATTATTGAGGGTGATCTTCCTACACATGTAGTGCTAGTTCATTCGCCATCTAAATACATAGTCCACACTGATGAATGCAAGTCCTGTGTTTTTTTCGAGTTGTGTAGAACCAGATCGTCCACATCATGCAATACCCTACAATTGCATTGCTTGCAGATGGATGGAGAAGCTAGGCTTGGAATTGGGATTGGAGTTGGGGTTGAGGTTGTTCGTCAATTAGCTATTATTAATATAATGAAACAAACACAATGCTACGTTTCACTTTTGCATTACCCTTTGGAACCCCAAATATCCTCAACTATTCTTCGCAAGATAGAACTCCAGCCCGACTTATTCGTTGTATACCACATTCAACATTGCATGCTTTCTACTTCTTCCTGCTGATGAGGATCTGTCTCTTAGTTACTTCGTTATTATATTGTATTTATAAAATAATTCTAGAAATATAAATGAACATAAACAGAAATGAACATAAACAGGAATGAACAACGAAATAACAGAAAATCAATTCGAGCTCACTAAATTCATAGTGTTTCCTTAAGGAATTTAATCCCCTCCTAGTACCCAAGTTATGGATTATTTTCTCCCAGAATAGAACGAAGTACATACTGGTGTAGTGGTACTTCGAACCCCAGTGTTTCAGCGAACACAAAGTTCGGTAACAAATCACACTTACTATTGCTTTATTTGATGCTAAAAGTATGCAGAAGGAGGGAAAACTCAGAAAATCGCATGTAAATTCTGAGCAGAATAGCTTTGTATTTATAGCCAAAGTTGGGCTGAAATCTAAAGAGGTGAACTCTTCAGAATAGTTATTTATGTAAAACGACCACAGCATAAATGTCGTTACATAAATTGCTATTTACTCGACAATAAAGAGAAAAAATTGAAGAGGATAGTTGTCACGACCCGAATTTTCCACCCTCGGGAGTCGTGATAGCGCCTACTAATGAGAGCTAGGCAAGCCAAGTTTAATTAATTTTTCATTAATTTACAATCCCTTTTAACAATTTTTTGGCAATAATATAAAAAGCAACGTAATTCAATAATAAGCGTAAGTCTTAGCATTATATAAAACTGAATAGAAATGCGGAAGGTTCAACAAAATCCCCTACCCAAGACTGGTGTCACTGTACTCATGAACTGCTAAGAATACTAAATACAAACATATGAAAGAAAACATAAATTGTTTGTCTCGAATACAATGAGATAACTGACTAAAAAGAGAGGATAAAGGAGACGCCGGGCCTGCGGACGCCTGCAAGGCTACCTCGGGTCTCGCTGGACTAAAGGCATGCTCCCACACTAATGCTGTTGTTGTTGCTGTCCGAAACCTGGATCTGTGCAAAATAGAACAGAGTGTAGTATCAGCACAACGATCCCATGTACTGGTAAGTGTCTAGCCTAACCCCGGCGAAGTAGTGACGAGGCTAGACCAGGCTACCACATAAACTTGTGCAATTTCATATATATATATATATATATATATATATATATATATATATATATACAGATCGAAATCGAAATACAAAATAGATAAGCAATATGGGAGGGGAAGCATGCTGTGGGGAGTATAATAATTTCCAAATAAGAGTCGTCCAGTCACGAAGGAAAACAACACAACTCAATAGTATGTAATGAAGCAGAAATCAACAAGTGCACGGCATCACCCTTCGTGTTTTTACTCTCATACTCGCCAAGAAATAACATGTGCACGGCATCACCCTTCGTGCTTTTACTCTCATTCCTCACATATATCAATAGTATCGTCATGGAATGGTACATCATACGGCACGGCATCACCCTTTGTGCTTTAACACTCTTTTCTCATAATAAGCAAACAATGCACGGCATCACCCTTCGTACTTTATACTCTTTCCTGATCATAAACAAACAATGCACGAACAAGGGCAAGGGAATTAACATTTTGTAACTAGAAATCCCGGCAAGGGAACACAACTTAAACAGTTAATCCCGGCAAGGACATAACATCAATAATCTCTACATCACGGCAAGGAAGCAATTCAATAATTCATTCTCTTCTAACACTTCCATCTCATAATTCACATTATCATTTGAGCCAATGCTCCAAAGTTCTACTTGTCTCATATACTTTCACAATTATCTTTCAACTTGAGCCAACGCTCCACGAAATTTGAACATCACAATTGCCTTTCACATACTCTTTGCAACATATAGAAGTCATCGATCAAGCATGGAAGTTGTAACAAAATCAAAATACTCGCAATATAAGCACTCACAGTCATGCTAGATACCAATGTATAGATACTCGTCACCATGCCTATACATCATACTGGACAATTAGCAAGTAGCAAACAAGACTCAACTCATATTCCCTCAAGCTAAGGTTAAACTAAACACTTATCTTGTTGCTTTGAACACAACTCAAGCCTCAACTATAGCTTTACCCCGTGATTCCACCTCCAATCCGCTTGAATCTTGCCACAAATTACTTAATTACTTTAATAAACACTAGATGAATCAATTTGAATGCATAAAAATGAATTTCCCAAAGCTTTTTCCACAAATTCCAAAATCGCCCCCGGACCCACGTGGTCAAAATCCGAAGTTCGAACCAAAACCCGATTACCCATTCCCCCACGAACTCAAATATGTAATTTAGTTTGAAATCGGACCTCAAAAAGAGGTCCAAATCCCCAATTTTTAGAAAACCTAGGTTCTACCCAAAACCCCCAATTTCACCCATGAAAATCCTTGATTTTAAATGGAAAACATGTAAAATGATGTTAATGATTGAAAGAATTGAGTAAAAATCGACTTACAAATGATTTGGAATGAAACTTGTTCTTGAAAATTCGCCTAAGGGGTTTGTGTTTTGAAAGAATGGTGAAAAAGATCCAAAATTCGACTAAGTATAAAATTTGCTGGGCCTCAGATATGGGAATGTGAACCCCGACCAAATGTGGGAATTGCGAACAATAGTTCACATTTGCGAACTCAGACTCAGATGAAAGGCTTCGCATTTGCGACAATTTCATTGCATTTGCAAAAGCTAATTCTTCGCATTTGCGAAGTGATGCTTCGCATTTGCGAACAAGGCAGGCCGGGCTGGTTTCGCATTTGCGATCCAGCCTTCGCATTTGCGAACAAGGCAGGCCGGGCTGGTTTCGCATTTGCGATCCAGCCTTTGCATTTGCGAACCAATGCGAAGCCTGCAGGCCTGTTCTTACTAGATTTTTCAAAATTCAAAAATGCACTCCGACACCTATCCAAAACTCACCCGAGCCCTCGAGGCTCCAAACCAAATATGCACACAACCTCAAAAATATCCTACGGACTTACTCGCGCGATCAAATCGCCAAAATAACATCATATACATCGAATTGAGCCTCAAAATTCATAATTTCTTCCAAATTTTCATAAAATATCAAATTTCCATTTTAAGTCCGAAACACGTCAAATGATGTCCATTTTCAACCAAACTTTACAGAAAGTGCTTAAACCATATATAAGACATGTATCGGGCCCCAAAACCAAAATACGGGCCCAATACCATAGTCTTTTAATCAAATTTTATTTCCAACTTCCTTAATTATTTCCAGAAAATAATTTCACACAAAAATTCATTTCTCGGGCTTGGGAACTCGAAATTCGATTCCGGGCATATGCCCAAGTCCCATATTTTCCTACGGACCCTCTGGGACCGTCAAATCTCGGGTTCGGGTCAGTTTATCTAAAATATTGACCGAAATTAAATTTATTCATTTTAATATCAAAATTTAGCATTTTTCTTACAGAATTCATATTTAAGCTTTTCGACTACACGCCCGGACTCCGCACGCAAATTGAGGCAACCCTAAATGAGGGTTTCAAGGCCTTGGAAGCACAGAATGAGTAAGGAAACAAGTGATGACCCTTAGGGTCGTCACATTTTATATAACACCCTAGGCTTTAGACAGAGTCCCACGTTGGCAAAACACAAGAGGGATGCTGGGTATACAAGTTAACAAGCCTTAGACCCTAGTGACGCGTTTTAAACCCGTGAGGGCTAGGCCCAGAACGGACAATATTACTAGCAGGCTGGGCTGTTACAGATGGTATCAGATCCACTCTTGTGTCAGTCTTGCCGATGGTGGGTCAGAGTTCAACTGAGTTTAGGCAAATTCTGATTATGCGGGGCAAACCTCAGTGCTGAGTCTAGGCAAATCCCATGCAGTGGGGCAAACCTCAGCGAGGACGTTGAGTCCATAAGAGAGGGTGTATGTGACACCCCAGGCTTTAGATAGAGTCCCACATCGGCAAAACATAAGAAGGATGTTAGGTATATAAGTTAACAAGCCTTAGACCCTAGTGGCGCGTTTTAAACGCATGAGGACCTAGGCCTAGTGCGGACAATATTACTAGCGGGTTGGGATGTTACAATAGTTAATTTTCTGTTACCAAAACAGAAAAATGGATTGGAGGATCTGAAGCCGAGCCGAGCGACAACGACGGCGCGATGCTTGCCTTCTTCTCAACTCTTTAAGAGCTAAAAGAAGAGCAAATGCTTATATACCCATAAAACCTCTCTTTCTTTTCCAATATGGGACAATGTCCCTTTGCCAAGGAGGGAAAACTTCAAAATTTCACTCAAAAATTTCATTGCCCTCCACTTCTCATTCACGCTTTTAAAATATTTAATATAATTAAATACATAAAACCCAACCGTATATACAGATAATTGTAAATTAGCTGTGTCGCCTAAAAACTTGAATGGCGTATCCACTCAAGAAACCACTTAATTGGAGAGGAGTAAGAGAGTGACATGGTGTTGAATCCATAGATTTTTGGACATACTCACCGGGGGGGCTGTCCATCATTAAAGCAGAATGGTTTAATTAGTATAGCGCGCCAAGATGTGTCGTTTCGTATTCACCTTGGCAGTATAATAAGAAATAACTGATGTGTCTTTCCAGAAAAAGCAACTCCCCAGCCTTCGGTGGTCACGTTTAAATCAACCTCTTTCTTCTGATTATTTTTCGTTTTTTTTTTATCTAAGTTCTTATAATCATGTACTCCATCCGTTCATTTTTACTGCCTATTTTAGACTTTGTACGCCCCTTAACAAACAATAAATAAAGTGTATAATTTATCACGATACCCATATTATTCGCATATAGTTTTAGTGGATTTGGAATAAGCAATTAATGGGAAAAACAAGAAAAAAAAATTATTTTTAAGAAAAATAGAAATTAACTTTTAGAATACTTGACAACTAAAAGTTCTTAAATTTGGCAAAAATGAAAAATAGGCCGACGAAGTTGACTACGGAACTCACTCTAGTCTCATGAGTGAACCTGTAATTGCGATACATTCCTACTATCAATAAGGGAGAGTTTGAGTAGCTTGAAGTCGTCAGGGATATTTTCTGCAAACTGCAACTATTTCAGCCTAAACACACGCGGTATTCTTATTTTTCTCTGTTTTGACACGTATTGCCTTCAAAATGAACGTCGGTGTCTACACTGTTCTTTCTCGAGATTATCAAAACTTTGAAATTGGGCATCAATTTACCGTTGTTTTTTCCCGATTTCATTAAGATTTATGAAAATTAACAAATCCATTCGGTCTCAAACCCTTATTCTCCAATTTTTTCACTTCTCGCCTTGTATCTATAACTATATGCTATGACCAGATAGTTCTGTCACAAATCTCTTGTTCAAATCTCAGAATTTTACACTCCAGAAATTTTTGCAGCGTCTCTAGCAATGCCGTTATAGATAAACCCACAAGTACGGTGAGTTCTCTTGACATATCTTTTAGAAAAATATTAATATTTAATTCCGGTTAAGATACTTGATAAAAATATTCATTTTGTCTACAGAATATGAGCTTCATTTTTCATCAATCAAAATCATAAATTTATGCTAAATTGGTTGTTTTGGTTTTTTCCAATAAACCTTTCATCACGGCATTGGGCTTAGGTGGATAAGTTGTCGAAGCGGCACAAAAATTGAAAAAATGATCCTAATATTACATTTGTGGTATTGAAAGTAATTTCTAGAGTAAATCACTATTCTAAATTTTTTTAAGGCTTTTCCTATTGATGTGCTTCTAGACAATTTCAAGTATCGGTTACCTCTATCAATCTACTGAGTAGTAACTGGGTTATTCTTCAACTTTGAAGGGAAGTAATATCGCATATTTTGTTGATAGTAATATTTTCGCTGCCTGTAATTCTCTAGAGCAAGATATGGTGCATTATCTTGATTGTTGTATTTCACGCTGAATTTGTTCATATTCTATTTCATATATAGTTATAGAAACTTTTAATTTTTAAACTACGATAATAATTGTATTATGGGGTCCATCCCCATGATAAGGGATGAAGTTAGATTTTAAAACCCAAATCGGTTTTGCCAAACAATTTGCAAGAATGCAAATTCAAAAATTATAAATGAACCAATGCTTCTGGTTGGTTGGAGTGGACGGTCACTCTTCCTATAAAAGGAAGGCTTCAACTTCTCATTCATATGCCAATCTCAGAGCAAAATACGTTTGAGAGTTAGAGACCGGTGTGAGGTATTCACAGGCGATGTAGTCTGTGAGGAAAAATAGAGAGTGTGAGTGATATTGTAGTGAGATGGGAATCTTAAAAAAGAGTTTTTTTTTAGTGTATAGTGGTCCCTGGAGTATTTTACTCGGACTACTGGGTGTAAAATTCCTCATTATAGTGGATTACTTTGCTCCTCTTGGGCTCGTAGTTTTTTTTCTTATTTAGAATGGTTTTCTACGTTAAAATATTTGTGTCTTTTTTCTTTTTAATTACTGTATCTTGATACTACATTATTGTTCCGTTGTTATTACCGTAAATATTATTTTTCTGGGGGATTTATTTCCAACAACTGGTATCAGAGCACAGGTTCTGGTCATTCACAGAAATACTATTCACTGTCGGTAGTACTATACTTGGTAAAAAATAAAAATGTCCGGAGTAAAGTACGAGGTAGCAAAATTCAACGGAGATAACGGTTTCTCAACATGGCAAAGAAGGATGAGGGATCTGCTCATCTAACAAGGATTACACAAGGTACTAGATGTTAATGTCAAAAAGCTTGATACCATGAAGGTTGAGGACTAGGCTGACTCGGATGAAAGAGCTGCTAGTGCAATCAGGTTGCACGTATCAGATGATGTGGTAAATAACATCATTGATGAAGACATCGCATATGGCACTTGGACAAGGTTGGAAAGCCTATACATGTCCAAAATACTGACAAATAAATTGTACCAGAAGAAGCAGTTATACGCCCTACACGTGGGTGAAGGTACGAATTTTTTATCACATTTAAATATATTTAATGGACTAATTACACAGCTCTCCAACCTTGGAGTGAAAATCGAGGAAGAAGATAAAGCCATTTTTATTGAACTCGTTGCCATCTCCATATGATAATTTGGCAACAACTATCCAGCACGGTAAGACCACCATTGAGTTAAAAGATGTCACATCGGCTCTTCTACTCAATGAGAAGATGAGAAAGAAGCCTGAAAATCAAAAATATGCTCTCATCACAGAAGGTAGAGGTAGGAGTTATCAAAGAAGTTCGAGCAACTATGGTAGATCCAAAGCTCGTGGGAAGTCAAAGAACAGATCCAAATCAAGAGCCAGAAATTGCTACAATTGTGATCAACCAGGTCACTTCAAAAGAAATTGCTTGTACGCGGTAAAAATTAGAAGACTTGATTTTTTTCTATCAAGACAATTTTAGAAGCCTTCCTAGAGACACCGAGGGTGGAAGGCCACGGTCGAGTTCTCGTCTCAGGGCTCGTTGAAGTCCGAATCGAAGGAGGCAGAGTCAGAATAGAAGAGGAAGTCTCCTAGGCATATGACTACACCTAACATGTTCAGCCCATCTGGAGCCTACTGAAAGGACCCGCGTCAAGCTGTCCCATCTTTGTATTCTCGCGATTAATATACATGAATTTTATAGAGTCTCCTCCCATATAAAAAGGGGACTCACCCTTCCTTGTAACGGGCTAAAGTTGCTCCACTTCTCCAATAAGCAATAATATCTCTCTCTCTCTTTCTTCTAAGTTATCAATGTTCTTCGAGCCCGAGGCCGCTCCAGCATTTTATTGTTACTCGTTTGTTCTTCATCATTTAGCTCAAGATTGATGGTATAAAGCCTTTTTTATATATATACTTACCTGTTATCCCCTTCTCCACTACCCTCGATAGGCCCGAGGTAGGCTCGAGGCCTGGCCCCGAGGTATCTATTGTCTTGCTCTAAGCCCGGGAACGTCCCCTTGCTGGTTCGATTATCATTTTTGGCTGACTCGATCTTTACTGTTTTACTCCATGCTTAGCACTAATCACCCTTAAAAACTAGCTCGGGGATAGATCACGTATTTTTAGAATACCATTTATAAATTTAATTGTTGTTACCATTTTCATGGTAAACAGTTTGGCTCCCACCGTGTAGCTAAAAATAATAGTGATTATTTTTTTGCTAGTTTCATCACTCAAACACACGATACCTCTCACATTTTTTCTTGCCCAAGACCTTTCAATTTCAGGTTAATGATCAGCTCGATAAGGGAAATAGAGAACGATAACCCCAAAAATCGCAAAGAAAACAATGTGGTCGTCCTAACGGCTACCGCGACCCCGCAGGACCCCAATAACGCATCTAGATCGGTTCGAGCGGACACAGGTTCGTATGCTACACAGTGGGGTAGCAAATTCTTGCACTCTAATGGTGGCACGCAACACGCTAACCAACAGGAAGCCCGAAAAATCCCAGCCCCGATAGAACGGGAAGTTGATCTTCGTGTTATTTTTAAAATATTGCATTAACAACATTTGGCTATCTCTCAGCTACAGAGCCGCCAGGAGACTCTTGGCACGGTAGCACCCAAAATATCTACTCGCTCCGAGCCAGTATCCAAGGTATCGAGCAATGACAAACCAACGACGTATACTGTAACAGTAATGATGTATGAGTACATTATCGAAAAGATCGACTCATGCTCGTGGAGACTCCTACAACAACCGTCTCCCGGAGATACGATCCTGAGACTCATTTTGCGGAAATCAGAAACATCGAAATTCCCTGGAATGACAGGACCCCAAGTCCTCACAGGTACATCACCACTCACGCACGCCCGTTCAGGAACGACGACCCCCAAAATGGAGAACTCGGGCCCATCCCAATGAAGGGATTCGAAGAAATTCCCCCAGGAGAAACTACGATGCGACACCATTGTTCGATATCTAATCTCGGGGACTCGCTCACCGTACTAGCGCGATCCGTGGAAGCACACGCCAATGCCATCAAAATAATGCCAAAAGGGCTCAATGCACCGAATGCCGAGAGAAGAAGAAGAAATAAAATATCACGGGAAGCCGCGCCCTGCTATCCAACAAGACGGACGAGACCACTCCCGGCCCCGAATAGTAGGGTGGCACAGGCCTTCGCCCAAAACCCAAACAAAGCATACCCGACAGATCCGGAGCAATTCAAGCGAAGCTTAGTCGAATATTCGGTCGAGGCTTGGTCATATACCAGTAACCACCACCAGACCCAAGTCAGAGCCGTGGATAACCCTCGAGAAACCCTCACTAGATCGGCATATCCAGGCAGATCCCCAATAGAGAGGCTAACACTGAACGAACAGAGCCATCATCCATATGGCGCGAATGGAAGAAACGATCCGAGGTACATCGCATCTCGCAACAACAAGGCAGTTGCCCGAAGACAACACCTTCGAGGAACCCCCAATGGTACCAGATTCAACAAAACGTAACCGGCAAGGAAACCTCGCCCGATAGAGCTCGACTTCAACGTTGCAGTTCCAAGCATAGTGGTCATCATAAGTGAAGCTGGGAACTCCGGGTGGCTTGGATCTATTCTACCGAAACCCCTCCAAGGAAACCGTGACCCACTACGAGAATCATGGAATACTCGGAGTTACAGACCCAAGATAGCAGCAACTACGCCATCCAACGAAGGTGACCACAAAGCATCGCCAAGCAAGCGAACCCGCATCCAGCTCCACGGACAAGGGGAAATCGGACAAAGCAGAGCCGGCGAGCTGCGGTACATTGTCACAATCGTTAAAGGATGGCGGCACCCTGCTAAGATCTATAGAACGTAGAATGCAAGTGCCCGTCACCAGAAAGGGATGGTCCCAGGGAATACTCCCCAAGGAAACCCTCTGACTCGAGAAAAAGGACGTCGAGACTCCACCTCGGCATCACATTAACGTATTGGTAATTCCTTCTTTCAATTTGAACTCATTTTCAAATAAAACATACGTTAATGATTACAGGTGTATCAGTCAAAGTTATATCGACGATTTCGGGCCAAAGCCAATAGGACAACCCAGACCAACGCCGCCCTTATGTCGGACCACTAATATGTCCCCAATGGAGATTGCCATAACAACCAAATCGCTCCCCTTGTGCGACCCACTTGAACTCGGACTAATGCATCGAGTGACACATAGTGCAGACGCTTTGTACAGACAACGGCGAATACATCGCCTAGGACGCAATTCCGGCCATACGCCTCCAAGGGTGTGAAACTCCGTGACAGACAAAGAGTCAAAGCATCTGGCTACAAGCGACAAGAGGATATTTCTCGCCTTACGCCCATGACCATCGTTGCCCTCAAATGAGGTCAAAAGGTAAGGACAATCACGTCCTCCGCCAGGCCTGACCGGACGAGGAATACGACTGCCGCGGGGCCTATTCCTAGGAACGCATCATCCTTTTATCATTTCCTTTTCCTTTCTTATTTCTAATATGTGCGGAGGTAGCCATCCAAGGCATTCAGTAGCTCTAGATCCCTATCGAGGATCCTCGGCTACCACGGGGCCACCGGGCAATCTTTCCTTGATCGGGCCGCCAACAAGATTATTAGTAGAAATGCATGCCCCCAGGGAAGGGACCCGACAAGTCCATGATCTCTCTCTCTCTATTTTCCAATATGGAATCATACAAGCACATCGAATAATCAGGAAAGTCACGCCCATATGGACCAGACTCACAGCAACAGAACAACATGTATTTACAACTTATTTTTTTCCCAAGCAATAAAGAATATTTTCTAAGCATTCGATGCCTCTAAGAAAAATATTTTGACTTATCCTCAACAAAAAACCTCTTTGTCAAATGCGTCCCGAAATGCTCGGAGACTTAAAAAATTTAGCACCCCACAACCCAATGGTCGGGGTTCAGAGAGTTCACAAAGCCCTCGCGATATGGCCCCAAGTCTACAAAAGGCGGTATTCCATCCTAAAATGATTCGATACATTCGGAGACTTAACATGGGCAATTCAACAACTTGCGCGACCCTGGGGTCGGAACTTCGGGCTCACCGAGCCTCTAAAAAATAACTCTGAGCTTACGAGAAGCTGTCTTCAAGCATACTCGATGACTCGGAGACTGTCGCCAATCGCCACGCACTGGAAAATCCAAAATTGTAAGACCCTAATGGCAGCCTCGACAAAACCAGATCTATTCTCCAAAAATTGTAAGACCTCAACATGCATAACAAACTGTAAGACCTCAACAGGCATGAAAAGTCCTGCAGTTTAGGCTATATGTCACATTTGTAAGAATCCCTAAAAGGCATACCCTCGGTGTAGATGCCTAAAACTGCTCCTCGAGATCCAAAATGGCCCCGGCCAAACGCACACGACTCAACATGCATGACAAACTGTAAGACCTCAATAGGCATGAAAAATCCTGCAGTTTAGGCTATACGTCGCATTTTTAAGAATCCCTAAAGGGCATACCCTCGGTGTAGATGCCTAAAACTGCTCCTCGAGATCGAAAATGGCCCTGGCCAAACGCACACAGCTCCGGTGAAAACGGCTTCTACAGCCCAAAAATACGACTCGGGGACGCCCAACTGTTGCAAAAAAATCTTTCTAATCTACTTCGAAAAGAACTGGTAAAACAAGGGCTTCCCTCAACAGGAAAAAAATGAGTCTCGACCATGTCGGCTCCAAAATCGCAAAAGCATCGATCTACTCGACCTATGGGCTATGAACCTTTCAGGGCGCTCAAAACATCGCCGAATACGACTTGAAATCGATGTTCTTTTAGAACCGATGACGGGTCAGAAAAAATAATCAATAAGACCTTAACGAGAAGAAACAAAGCCTACAAAAAGCCTCCGGGCCTCACATCAAATAGCGTAAGTGCCATTGTCGCCGGCTAAGCAAAGCTTCCGGGCATCACACCTAAAGGTCTCTACGACCATAGCTTGAAAATTGACAACTTGGGGATTAAAGTGAGCTCAAATCGTAACCCGATTCGGAGACCAGATCCAAAATAGTTAACCTAAGCGAGCCTCTGGGCCTCATATCAAAAGTTCTGTACGACCAAACAGCGTAAATGCCATTGTCGCCGACTAAGCGTGCCTCCGGGCCTCATATCAAAAGGTCTCTACAACCAAACAGCGTAAATGCCATTTTCGTTAGCTAAGCGAGCCTCCGGGCCCCATATCGAAAGTTCTCTATGACCAAACAGCGTAAGTGTCATTATCATTGGCTAAGCATGCCTCCAAGCCTCATACTAAAGGGTCTCGACGACCAAGTAGCAGGAAGGCCACCATCGCTGGCCAAAAACTCAGATGAGATTTAAGGGTCGATTATAGCTCGAATCGCATCGCGACTTAGAGACTGAACACAAAAAATCGCCAAGCGCCCAAGGGCAGTGAATGAAAGTCATTATGACCAGCCCAAACGAGCTCGGGGATAAAATAAGCTCGAGTCAAGATCCCGACTTAGAGACTAAACCCAAGGGCAATTCAATCACAAAACGTCGGCACGACCCAAAAACAACGCTATCAACAGCCGAGGCAAATCTCCGAGCCGCGCGCCCATAAAATTACTTTGGTCCAGGAGCACAAAGGGTCATCACTGAATTATAATTCTACTAGTTTTAATTATAAAACTTTATTAACTCTGAAGAAAAGAGATGAAGCAGAAAAAAATAAAATAACAAAGAACAGATAATTCGTACAAATTAACAAGAAATTCTTACTGCTTTTGCATGGCCTTGAATCACTGATTTTTGATAGAATCCTCGAGATTTTTGATCTGAAACATACCCAACCATGTGTTTTCCAGAGGAACACACATGGTTAAGTATGCTTGGATCAAGAATCAAAAAGATTGCAATGACCTTCCATAGCAGAAAATTTTTGAATTCATTTTTGAGTGGTTCTGGCCATATTCGAGCCAAGAAACCACTATATTAAGGTAGAGGAAGTCTAGGCGAAGCTATGGTGTAATTTTGGGTCAGTTTGGCATACTTTGTGTTCGCCGGAGTA
>MU776772.1:90342-114815 GCA_026770625.1 Nicotiana glauca
AAAGATTGCAATGACCTTCCATAGCAGAAAATTTTTGAATTCATTTTTGAGTGGTTCTGGCCATATTCGAGCCAAGAAACCACTATATTAAGGTAGAGGAAGTCTAGGCGAAGCTATGGTGTAATTTTGGGTCAGTTTGGCATACTTTGTGTTCGTCAGAGTAGGGTTCCGGCGACACAAAATGCTATAGTGATATTCCTACTAGATTGGTGATTGATACACATACCTTATTGAGATTCATTGGGCTTGTTGCCATGTTTGGGGCCTTGTGCCGACTAGTAGAATCCTTAGGGGATTGATATTTCTGTTCATGCATGCATTTGCATGTCATATATTCTCAGCCTAAAGTTTTTATACTGTTTTGCAAACTCAGCCACATTTCTATGTTTTGAAAACTCAAATGACTTCTTAAATGATATTTCGGACTGAAGATTACTATTTCATAATGTTTTCGGGACTGAGCATGGAACGGGCTGCACGCCGCAGCAGTGACTTGAAATGGTGGTAACAATAACACTGTAGGATGTGACTTGAAACAGTGGTAACAATGGCGCTGTATGATGTAAATTGGTGAGTTAACATTGGCTGACCGGTCAGGTAACATTGTCTGACCAGTATATTGCGCTTGGGCTGTAGGAGCCCCTCCGGAGTCTGTACACACCTCTAGTGAGCGCCGTCGACAAAAAATCATATGCATGGTTGGCTCGTGCTGCACGCCACAGCGGGTACTGGATTGTACCGTCTTATGCATTGCATTGCATTCATGCATTTGCACCTTTATTCGTTGTTCAGCTGTAAGTTTCACATATTACTGTATAATTGGATTTTTAGCTTACCTTATGCATTTTCTGTGTTTTCTTATCTTCGCACTGTATTTATTTGTATTAATCACTGGGTCAGAGTACTCACTTTACACCCTGCACCTTGTGTGCAGATCCAGAGCAGTCACAGGCTGAGTAGATCCAGCAGTTCAGCATATACAGCTTTCCAGGAGTGTAAAGGTAGTTGCACGGCGTTCACAGCCATTGACTTTCTCCCTTTCATCCCTATCTCTTATTTTTCGCACTTTCAGCTTAGACAGACTTTGTATTGGTACGACATTATGTATTCTAAAGGCTCAGATTCGTGACACCAGGTCCTAGTAGGATTATTTCATGTATTTTGTTATTCCGCACTTTTCAGTAAATTCACATTCATATTATATTGTGTTATCGCTTCTGAAATCTATCTAAGTTTGTGGGAATTGTGGTAACAAGGTCGGGCTTGCCTAATAGTTTGCTGGGTGCCATCACGACTGGGTTAGGGTCGTGACAGGGGCGAGTCAGCATTTTCTTAGAGAAGATATGGAGTCGTCGGCCTCCGAGATGAGAGATGGTAGCAACAAGAGGGTCCGGACCCGTCATATAAAGGAGCTTCTAACGGCGCTGGCCGGGCTCGTGTTTTTGTAGACGGGGCATCACTCGAGTCAGCTGTCCCCGAGGTGCCTATTTCACGGCAAGCGGCTCCCTCAAGTGAGCATGTTATGTCTGGAGCCATTTATTTCGGGGTTGCAAGAGCGGTATTATCAGGAGTGTGTTCTGATTTGGAGGAAACCTGCTATCTTCACTTCGCGGTGAGTTCGCACATAATTCTCTCATACGCGTCTTCCTCCTCTTATTGAATTTTTCCTGTGCTGACCTGTGATAGGCTTAAGTCCGAGTTGCTTCATCAAAAGGCCAAGTTGCAGAGGGTTGGGGATGAGGGAGAATCCCTTAGGATCTTTTGCAAGGAAAAAGAAGTTGAGTTGCAGTATTGGCGATATGCGGCGTATCAAAGCTCGAACTACGAGAGCTATTTGATGGAGCAGGTAATTTCCCGTTGTGCGTTCTTTGCTTCTTTTTAATTTTTAGGGCTAACTTATTCTTGATGTATTACCTGCAAAAAAAGACCGAGGCCTTAGATTACCTTAAAGGTGATGCGAACCATGTCAGGGCAGCTTCCGAGGAACTAAGGGGCCAAGTGCGGGCTCAAGCCCTGGAGGAGATGAGTGCTTCAGCCAAGATTCCTGCCTTCGAGGCCCAGCTCAACTTGTCTCGAAGTAATGCCAAGGTTCAAGCGGATATGATCGAGAGACTGGAGTCTGAACTCTCGAATTTCAGGGCCGAGATAATTGATGCCCGGGCGGATCAGAGATGGCGATTTGCATAAAGGAGGCTGCTGATTCTCAATCTAAGTTGAGTCAAGCCCTTGATCATAAGAAGAGGATCGAGGAATATGTTTGTTGTCCATCCCGAAGAGAAGTGTTCGAGGAATTTGGAGCGAGAGGATTTATCCTCTCGGAGGAATTGGCTCAAGCAAGGGCGGACGAGCGCGACACTCGGTCAATCCTCGCGGGAGTTGCAGAGGGAGATCTTGATGGGTTGTAGCCCTTTGGCACAAAATATAGCTCTTACTTCTATGTAGCTTGATTTTCGGCGCGCAGGGCGTGCTTGTAGGTGGAGAATATTTTTTTCCTATGTAATGTAGGAAGAATTTTAAAGCATTATTCCTTTTGTACCTTTTTTCTGTCGTTGCTTTTGATCGTGTGGACCGGTTTATGGGATCGGTCCCTGAGTCGTGCTACGGCTCGAACTTTGATTGGCCTTCCGGCTTTTTCCCGCCTGCATAGGGATGGACCAAGTCATAATCCCCAATAGTAACCGACCCCGCACTCATCATGGAGTGCGTGTCACACCTCAATATAGCGTTACGATGTGAAAGTCCGGGGTTTCAAACCCTCAGCACAGCATTTACAAGCATTACTCACCTCTAGCCGGTCGAAGACTAGCCCGCAATGCCCTTTCCTCTCAAATCGACCTCCTCGCGCGTCGAAACTGGAAAAAACCACAATGAATACATTACAATAGGCTAAGGGAATATAACCCAATCGAAAAGACTCGAAAAATATCGAAAATCGCGAAATTAGCAAAACCCGAGCCCCAGGCCCGCTTCTCGAAAGTCAGAAATTTTTACACCAAAACGTTCCTTATCTCGCCACGAGTCTATTCATATCAAATTCACAAGAATCGGAGTCATTTGACCCTTCAAATCATCAATTTACGCTCTCTTAAGTTTCAAGCCCTAACCTCCATTTTTAACATTTAATCCCTTGAATTTCAGTGTTTAATCCATGATTTTACACCATATGAACATAATTCGAGTCCAATAATTCATACCTGAAGAAACCCCTTCGAATCCTCTTCAATATCGCCCCAAGAAGCTCCTAAGCCGAAGTCCAAAATAATTTCCTTCTCTTTCAAATTTTGCGAAACACTGTTCATTAAACCCAGGTCGATTTCCGCTCCTGCGGTCAAATAACTGCACTTGCGGTCACCGCACATGTGACCAAATGACAGCTTATGCGGTCTCACTTAAATCCCGAGGGTCTGCTTATGCAGGTGCCGCTTATGCAGATTCTCCATCCGCTTTTATGGTCCAACCCAAGACCTCCCTGACCGCATTTGCGACCAATACGCCGCATCTGCGGAACCGCTTATGCGGTCCCTTTTCCGCATATGCGGAAATAACAGAACCAGCAAACCAAATCATGCAACAAACTCTGAATTCTCCGTTTAACCTCCCGAGATCACCCCGAGGCCCCCGGGACCTCAACCAAAAGCACCAACACATCCTAAAACCTTATTCAAACTTGTTCCAATCCTAAAAACATATCCAACAACACAAAAATCATCAAATCACAACAGATTCAAGCCTAAGTTAAACCAAAACTTCTGAAACTCGCATTCGATCAAAAACCCGACCTAAACACCTCCGAATCAACTAAAATTTGGCGCACACATCCAAAATCACCTAGCAAAGCTACTATAACTCTCGGAATTCCATTTCGACCCTCGGATCAAAATCTCGCATACCCACCAGATTTCGCAAAAATCCTAACTTCACCAAAATAGGCTAACTTCTACACCGAGCCTCCAAATTCACTTCTGATTGCTCTCCTAGGCCTTAAATCATCCCCCGAAACTAATCGAATCATCGGAAATCCATTCCGAGCCTTCTAACTCACAAGTCAACATACAGTTGACTATTCCAAACCAAATTTTCCCTAAAGGGACTAATTGTCTCATTTCCAACCATACTCTATCCGAATTACTTCAAATTCACCAAACATATATAATGAAACATGTAGAGGCATAAAATGGGGAAAACGGGACGGAAATACATAAGACGAGGGGTCGGTTCGTCACAACCCCGAGGAACTGCCCGATATCTACAAAAATAATGAATCCAACATAAATGAGATGGGAAAATGCCACGTCGAGTACATATCGGCAGAAGAAAAGAAACATACGCATGTACCTCGATGGTCCACTCCCCACCTGAAGCGAGACATAACTCGCCACCTGCGTTCGTCATAAGACGAATGGGTCACTAACCTCCGAACCCAGCCAGGCAAATCATGAACTTAGCCCGGCATCCACAAAGTTGCTGCAACAAAGGGAATAACACTGATTACTTAGCCAATTTTCGCCATGAACAAAATCTGAAGGAACGGCAAAGCGCCTCACTTACATGTATAATTCCACCCTTCGGGGAACGGCAAAAACTCCACAGGAATGATATTGTCATCCTAACTCAGAAAAACCAACTGGCCCACTCTTGATCTCCACCTTCATCATCATCAACAACGAAGGGTGTAGGCGAGCGGTCCCTCAAGGTTAGCAGTCATCGATGGTGGAAAGGCCGATACAGCCTAATGAGATGGTCAAGCGTGAATTCGAGTCTGGCTTTTTCCATAAATAATCTCATCATCAGCACCGTTCGCCAAAACGGCGGATGAATCTGCACCAGGGTAACCCGATACTTCAAGCAAAAGTCGAGCATGACCTTATCAAGAGGGCTAAATGAAAAAGGGTATAGGTACACGCTCAAGAACCCATCATCAAAGTCAGTGATGCCTTCACGAGGGGAAAGCACCCACAGTGTCATTCCCTCGCTCCACCCACAGCATCGCCTCACCATCTCCAGGTATTCTTCTCTCATAAAGGACGCTGTCTCCAGAGCGAAGCCCTTCGACTCTCCAATACCAGGAACGGCATTCCCCTCCTTTTGTCTCAACGGTAATTGAAGCAGAACTAACAAAGTAAAGCAAAGAAGCACAGATGCTTTTCGAACTTTAGAAGATAGGGAGCCCTACGCCGAAACGGAAGAACAACTGCCCAAAAATAGTGAACTCTCACAAAAAGGCTAAAGCCACACCTCTTATATACAAAAGGCAGTGGCGAAGTCACCTTCCAGATATAAGCTCCAAGAAGCCAATGGCCTAGATACGGGTCGGCAGGTCAATACCCGACCTAGAAAACATCCCCCAACAGACGACCAAGCTTAAGGATCCATCTGAATCATCTCCGTGATCCAGGTAGTGTTTCACATTTGGAGTCTCCTTCCACCAAGAAGCAAGGTCACGATAAGCTCCAGGGCGCCAATTCCAGATGCAAGTCATGCGTCCGGGAGCACAATTCCCTCCCCGGAGGAGCAAACCCGAGAAGCTCTAATCTCTGAAGCTCTACGAGGCCCCCGCACATAGGTAAACTCCTCGAACGGAAGCCAACCTTAGACTCTTTGAAAGAGTTATCCACATCAAAATCAACAGGGCCCACCGAGGCACCCAGGGATGACCTTCATATGGGGTATTGTTCAAGAAGGCTCCAAAATTTGATGTAAGATCTCCAAACAAACCAGCAGGCCCCGACAGCTCGAACATATCCGGTCGGTCCCTCATCAAGACAAAGTACAACAAAAAATAAAGTAGGAAAGAGCCTTGCCAATCAGCCGGGGACCAAAACAAGCTATCACGGCAAGCTTCAATGGCCCATAAGTAATAGAAGGCATTTAAAAATCATGAAGGGCGTGAAATCAAACAAGCACCAAAGAGAAGCAGAAATCTATCTCATGTGGCCCAAAAGGACCATCTATGTCCAGATCAGTAAGGTCTCCGGGGTACCCGAAGATGACCTACATCTGGAGCAGTGCCTCTAGAGGCCTCGAAACTCAACACGGGATCTCTGAATAACCCGAGAAACTCTTTCAAGAACCAATCCATCAGGTCGACCCAGAGTTATCCCGAAGGACGACAATGGGATCAGAATGAGCTCATATCAATCGGTGAAAATTCAAAGCAAATGTTCACATCCAAAATTAATATCAGCAATTAGCAACACAAAGGAATACATTTCAAGAGCCTCGAAGGGCATGAAAGCATAAGGAAATAGAGCAAATTTGAAAGCAGAGGTCAACAAAGTTCATTTCTCATTTATGAAGTTTACAAAGTACAAAAACCCCGAGGGGTCACAATGTTCGATTACAAAGCCCTGAAGGGTCATTACATATAAGGTACAAAGGCTTACAAGAATCTATACCTAAATCTGAGGAGCGGAAGGATGTATATGTGATGAAACCCGGGCGCTCGATCCGCCCTCGAGAGTTCACCTCCGATATCAGCATACCCCGGCGCCCCACCCTCGAGCACATATCCTCGAGGGTGAATCCTTTAACCTCTACCTCCCATATGCTCCCATCTCGATCCCCTAAGGGATCTCCATTGGGGAAGATGCAGGGAAGGAAAAGAATGGGATACGGAGGAGGCAAAAAAAAGAGACATGGCCCACCAAAGCCAAAGCTTGAAGATTCGGCGGGCCCCCATCTCAACAGTCGGCGATGCCACTTTATCCTTTGTAAAGAAAGAGCCCTAAGAATGAAGTGCCACACTAGGCCCGGGTAAAAGAGTGAGCAGTGGTGCATAATTCGAACAACCATATACGCAAAGGTGATATCAAATCTCCGCTCATCGCCATCTCAGGCCGACGACAGTGGCATCGACTTACCTACCGACGACCGCAGTAGTATCGGGACAGCATGTTTACAATCAACAAAAGGAGGCCCTGGAAGAAGGCCTCGACGTGGCTCGGGAAAACCCCTCCAAATAGCCTTGGGATAGAAAACTTCCATCATGATAATCAAGACAAAACAAGATGATGGGAAGGAAGAAGCAAGACATACCAACAAAACTGTTGAGATGAAAGATGCAATGCCACAGAACGCCCTCGTTTACAGGGGAAACAACATGGTCATCGATGCTCTGAAAGATTGACCGACAGTAGCACTTTTGCCTCAAGGAGCGAAAACGACAGGACTTCGAGCAGAGATCTATGAGACATGCCTTCTATCTCGGAAGATTATGTCGCGCTATAAATTTCCACTATAGAGTCTCCAAAAGGAGCTCGAGGAGTCGAGTGTCAAAATTATTTCACATCACTTCGCCATGAGAAACGCGGAGACTATCTGTACGCGGTAAAAATCAGAAGACTTGATTTTTTGCTATCAAGACAATTTTAGAAGCCTTCCTCGAGACCCAGAGGGTGGAAGGCCACGGTCGAGTTCTCGGTCTCAGGACTCGTTGAAGTCCGAATCGAATGAGGCAGGGTCCGAAGTCAGGATAGAAGAGGAAGTCTCCTAGGCATATGACTACACCTGACAGGTTCAGCCTATCTGGAGCCTACTGAGAGGACTCACGTCAAGTCGTCCCATCATTGTATTCTCACGATTAATATACATACATTTTACAAAGTACCCTCCCCTATAAAAAGGGGACTCACCCTTCCTTGTAAGGGGCTGATGTTGCTCCACAATACTCTCTCTCTCTCTCTCTCTCTCTCTCTCTCTCTCTCTCTCTCTCTTCTAAGTTATCAGTGTTCTTCGACCCCGAGGTCGCTATAGTATTTTATTATTCTTCATTTGTTCTTCATTATTTAGCTAAATATTGACGGTATAAAGCCTTGTTTATATATATACTTACCTGTTATCCCCTTCTCGACTACCCTCGATAGGCCCGAGGTAGGCTCGAGGCCTGGCCCCGAGGTATCTACTAGCTTGCTCTAAGCCCGGGAATGTCCCCTTGCTGGTTCGATTATCGTTTTTGGCTAACTCGATCTTTACTGTTTTACTCCATGCTTAGCACTAATCACCCTTATAAACTAGCTCAGGAATAGATCACGTATCTTTAGAATCCCATTTATAAATTTAACTGTTGTTACCATTTTCACAGTAAACATTGCCCAAATTGAAGGAAGGGCAAAGGTGAAACCAATGACCAGAAGAATGACAACAACACAACCTCCATGGTGCAAAACAATGATAATGTTGTCCTTTTTATAAATGAGGAAGAAGAATGCATGCACCTGTCAGGTCTAGAGTCAGAATGGATGGTTGACACAGTGGCATCTTACCATGCCACACTGGTTAGAGATCTTTTTTGCAGATATGTAGTAGATAATTTCAGCACAGTGAGAATGGGTAACACAAGTTACTCAAAGATTGCGGGGATTGGTGACATATGTATCAAGAAAAATGTCGGATGCACATTGGTTCTAAAGGACGAGCGACATGTACCTGATTTGTAGATGAACTTGATCTTGGGAATTGCTTTAGACCGAGATGGATACAAGTTTGCAAATCAAAAGTAGAGACTCACCAAGGTATCATTGGTGATTGCAAAGGGAGTTACTCGTGGCACGTTGTTCAGGACAAATGCAGAAATATGCCAAGGTAAATTGAATGCGGGATAAGATGAGATTTCTGTAGATTTGTGGCATGAAAGAATGGGTCATATGATCGAGAAGGGATTGCGGATTCTTTCCAGGAAATCAGTCAGTTCTTATGCCAAAGGTACAACGGTAAAACCTTGTGACTATTGTTTATTTGGTAAGCATCATAGAGTCTCATTTCAGACATCGTCTGAATGAAAATTGAATATTCTTGATGTAGTATATTCTGATATTTTTGGTTCAATGAAAATTGAATCGATGGGAGGTAACAAATATTTTGTTACTTTTATTGATGATGCTTCACGTAAATTGTGGGTTTATATCTTGAAAACCAAAGATCAGGTGTTTCAAGTTTTCGAGAAATTTCATGCTCTGGTGGAAAGGGAGACGGGTCGAAAGCTAAAGCATCTTCAAAGTGACAATGGAGGTGAGTACACTTCAAGAGAATTTGAAGAGTATTGTTCGATCCATGGGATCAGACATGAAAAGATAGTTCCTGGAACCCCACAACATAATTGCATAGCTGAAAGGATGATCTGTATCATTGTGGAGAAGGTGAGAAGCATGCCCAGACTGGCTAAACTGCCTAAGTCATTCTGGGGTGAAGCAGTTCAGATAGCATGTTACCTAATCAATAGGAGTCCATCAGTTCCGTTGGCATTTGACATACCAAAGAGTGTTTGGACCAACAAGGAGGTGTCCTGCTCACATATGAAGGTGTTTGGTTGCAGAGCTTTTGCACATGTACCAAAGGAGTAGAGAACAAAACTGGATGATAAATTTGTTCCTTGTATATTTATCGGATATGGAGATGAAGAGTTCGGGTACAGATTGTGGTATCCGATAAGGAAGAAGGTCATCAGAAGCAGAGATGTAGTCTTTCGAGAAAGTGAAGTTGGAACTGCTGATGATATGTTAGAGAAGACAAATAATGGTATAATTTCTAACCTTGTTACCATTCCTTATTCTTCTAACTATCCCACAAGTGCAGAAAGTACGACCGACGAGGTTGCTGAGAAAGGGGAGAAACTTGTTGATGATGTCGAGCAAGTGGAGTATCTCACTCAGGAAGAGGAACAACCTCAACCTCTCAATAGATCAGAGAGGCCAAGGGTAGAGTCATGCAAGTACCCTTCCATGGATTATGTCCTCATCAGTAATTAGGGGGAGCTAGAAAGTCTTAAGGGAGTGTTGTCCCATACAGAAAAGAACCAGTGGATGAAATCTATGCAAGAAGAGATGGAATCTCTACAGAAAAATGGCTCGTACAAGCTGGTTGAACTTCCAAAGGGTAAAAGACCACTCAAATATAAGTGGGTTTTTAAACTCAAGAAAGATGAAAATGGCAAGCTGGTTAGATACAAAGCTCAATTGATAGTTAAAGGCTTCGAACAGAAGAAAGGTATTGATTTTGATGAAATTTTCTCACCTATTGTCAAAATGACTTATATTCGTACAATCTTGAGCTTACCAGCTATCCTAGATCTTGAAGTGAAGCAGTTGGATGTGAAAACTGCATTTCTTCACGGTGATTTGGAAGAGGAGATTTATATGGAGCAGCCAGAAGGATTTGAAGTAGATGAAAGGAAACACATGGTGTGCAAACTGAATAAGAGTATTTATGGGTTGAAGCATGCACCAAAGCAGTGGTACGAGAAGTTTGACTCATTTATGAAAAGTCAAACTTACATAAAGACATATCTTGATCCATGTGTATACTTCAAAAGATTTTCTGATAACAACTTTATTATATTATTGTTGTATTTGGATGACATGTTGATTGTAGGACAAGATAAAGAGCTGATTGCAAAGTTAAAGGGAGGCGTATCTAAGTCCTTTGACATGAAGGACTTAGGCCCAGCATAACAAATTATGGGAATGAAGATTGTCTGAAAGCGAACAAGCAGAAAGTTTTGGTTGTCTCAGGAGAAGTACATTGAACGTGTACTAGAATGCTTCAACATGAAGAATACTAAGCCAGTCAGCACACCTCTTGCTAGTCATCTGAAGTTGAGCAAGAAGATGTGTCCTACAATAATGGAGTAGAAAGGGAACATGGCTAGAATTCCTTAATCTTCAGCAGTCGGAAGCTTGATGTATGCAATGGTATGTACCAGGCCTGATATTGCTCATGCAGTTGGTGTTGTTAGCAAGTTTTTTGAAAATCCTAGAAAAGAACACTGGGAAGCTTTCAAGTGGATACTCAGGTACCTGAGAGGTACCATAGGAGATTGTTTGTGCTTTGGACGATCTGATCCATTCTTGAAAGGCTATACAGATGCAGATATGGTAGGTGACAATGATAACAGAAAATCCACTACTAGAAATTTGTTTACATTTTCAGGGGGGAGCAATATCATGGCAATCGAGGTTACAAAAGTGTATCGCACTCTCTACAACTGAAGCGAAGTACATTACCGCTACAGAATCTAGCAAGGAGATGATATGGCTGAAACGGTTCCTTCAAGAGCTTGGCTTGCATCAGAAGGAATATGTTGTCTATTGCAACAGTCAAAGTGCAATAGACTTGAGCAAGAACTCCATGTATCATGCAAGGACCAAACATATCGATGTGAGATATCATTGGATTGAGAAAAGGCATAGAGTGAATCTCTGCAAGTCCTAAAGATCTCCACAAGTGAGAATCCTGCAGATATGCTGACCAAGGTGGTACCAAGAGACAAGTTCGAATTGCACAAAGAACTTGTCGGCATGCACTCAAATTAGAAGTTATGTGTTACCTCCTTTAGAAAATGGGTCTGGAGGGGGAGATTGTGTCCATCCCCATGATAAGGGATGAAGTTAGATTTTAAAACCAAAATCTGTTTTGCCAAACAATTTGCACGAATGCAAATTGGCAAGTTGCAATTCAAATTGCAAATAAACCAATGCTTATGATTGATTGGAGTGGACGGTCACACTTCCTATAAAAGGAAGGTTTCAACCTCTCATTCATATGCCAATCTCAGTGCAAAATATATCTGAGAGTTAGAGAGTTGTGTGAGGTATTCACAGGCAGTGTAGTCTGTGAGGGTAAATAGAGAGTGTAAGCGATATTGTAGTGAGATGAAAATCTTAAAAGAGGGTTATTTTTTTTTTGACTGTATAGTGGTCCCTTGAGTATTTTACTCGGACTACTAGGTGTAAAATTCCTCATTATAGTGGATTACTTTACTCCTCTCGGGCTCGTAGTTTTTTTCCCTTATTCAGAAGGATTTTTCACGTTTAAATCTTTGTGTCTTTTTTCTTGTTGATTACCGTATCTCGGTACTACATTATTGTTCCGTTGTTATTACCGTAAATGTTATTTCTGAATAAACCAATAGACTTCCCAGAACTTGGTGTCACAAGTGAATGAGTTATTTCTAGGAAGCAATATAATACAACAACCATCCAGACTACAATGGACAGAAAATAAATACAATACGCTGAAAGAGACTATACTAGTTGCGGGTCGCCTGGAGAAATGCAGCTCACCTAGTCCCCGTATCATCCACGCTGCGACGCGTAGTAGGCCACTAGAAGTACATGTACCTGTGCAAATAAATGCACAGCAAGTGTAGCATGAGTATGAAAATAATGTGTACTCGGTAAGTATCCCGTCCAATCTCGAAGAAGTAGAGACGAGAGGTCGACTTCGACACTTACTAAGGGTCCAATAATGTTATACCAATAATATGTTAAATCGTGGGTTTTTCTATAAACATGATTTTAATCCAATAGAATGAAGCAAGTAAACAACTATTTCTTTTATAGGAAACTCTCCCAAATTCCTTTTCATCATTTATACAAATATTCTTAAGCCGGGAAGAGGCTATAACAACTTTAATAAGTTCAAGGCAAGCAATACAAGCATGCGCAAATCATGCCAAGGAAATCCACCCGATCCAACAATATTTAGATTGTGCACTGCTAGGGGGTCGAATGGCGCGAACCATAGATGCATCTGTTTAATCTACCGAGGCGTTCGGCCCGTTCCATAATTTTAAACACACACAGACAATCAATCACGAAGTCATCAGGAAGCAATTGTCTAAAAAACTAATTCTCTTTTAACAATTTAAGAAAATGAAGTTTAATTATTTTTAGAAATTCATTTACCAATTCGGTAGTATTTAAGCAATTCAACTGTCAATAAGGTTACAGATATTTCAAGTATAGCATGCTTTTGGTTCCTAGACTACCCGGACTTACACATATTAGTAGCTAGCACGGACTCTCGTCACCTCGTGCGTAAGTAGTCCCCACAATTAGGAGCAAATATTTAAGTATTTCACCTATGGGGACAATTCCCTCTTACAAGGTTAGAAAGGAGACTCACCTCGCTCCAAAGCGTACTTCCACTACCAAGAACGGTCAAACTCTCAATTTGGAGCCGAACGATCCATAACTAGATAAACGAGGTAAGAACTAGTCAATACAAGTTCACAAGATTGTATTCTAACTATTTAAGCAATTTTCCAACCTTAAACACAAGTTTCCTAAAATCCGACCCCGGCCCACGTGCCTGGATTCTGAAATTTTTCGAAGAAAGTTGTTCTTTATAACCTAAGGATCAAGAATATAAGATTTCTACTTCATTCCATAACAAATTTCGTGGTTGAATCTTGTTTTTAACAAAACCCTAGGTTTACTCTATTCCCATGATTTTCACTAATTTTTATGTGTTAATCTACCCTAAACTCAAGTATTAAACTCACATTTATTAGGAATAACTTTCCTCACAATGCTAGGCGGAATCACCCCTCCAAGAGATCCAAAATCACCCAAGAAATGAGTGAAAATGAGCAAAAATGGCCTAGAGCCCGAATAAATGAAGGCCACTGCCTTATGCGATCTTCGCATGTGCGGTCCTGGGCCGCACCTGCGACCACCGCTTCTACGGAAGAAAGAACACTTCTGCGGTTTGGGCCGCTTCTGCGGACAGGCCCACCACTTCTGCGGATTTAGGGCCGCATCTGCGATCTTGGGCTGCCTGGCCTTGGTCCACTTCTGCCATAGGTGGACTGCTTTTGCAATCTCGCACCTACGGTTTACCAATCGCAGGTGTGGTTTTGACAGCAACCAGCAGCTTCAGCCTTCTTCAAACTCTAAATTCGATCTATTAACCACCTGAAATCCACCTGAAGGCCCCGAAACCCCAACCAATCATACCAACTAGTCCCAAAATACATTACGGACTTGCTTGGGGCCTCAAATCATATCAAACAACGCTAAAATCATGAATCAACCTCCAATCCAAGCTTTATGAACTTTAGAATCTCAAACTTCTACTTTTGACGTTTACACCTATCAAATCACGTCCGATTGACTTCAAATTTTGCACACAAGTCATATTTGACATTACGGACCTACTCCAACTTTTGGAATCAGATTCCGACCCCGATATTAAAAATTCCACTTTCGGTCAAACTTCTCAAAAACCTTCAAATTTCTATCTTTAGCCAAATGGCTCCAAATGGCTTCAAATGACCACGGACCTCCAAATTCACTTCTGATCGCGCTCACAACACCAGAATCACCATATAGAGCTATTCCCAAACTCGGAATCCCAAACGGACATTGATAACACTGAAATGCACTTCAACCCAAACTTATGAAATTTCTTCCAAAATGCTAACTTTCACAATAGGTTCCAAAATGCTCCCGGGTCATCCAAAACCCGATCCGGGCATACGCCCAAGTCCGAAATCATCATATGAACTTGCTAGAACCGTCGAATCCTGATTATGAGGTCGTTTAATCAAAAATCCAATCCTAGTTAAATCTTTCAACTTAAAGCTTCCGAAATGAGAATTCTCTTTCCAAAGCCACTCCAAACTTCCCAAAATTCAATTCTGACCACGTGTACGAGTAATAATACCTGAAATGAAGCTACTCATGGCCTGAAACTGCTGAACAGCGCGCTGAGCTCAAAATGACTGGTCGGGTCGTTACATTCTCTCCCACTTAAACATACGTTCGTCCTCGAACGTGCCAAGAACTGTGTTGGGGTTGTCTGAAATCACTATTTTAACACCTCAGGCACCTACCCGTGCTACCACAACTCAATTGGTCACCCTAGATCGATCAATCTGAACGTATCCTTTTTCACTTAAGCAAATAAGCCTTAGAGCCCAATTCTAACATCCGGAATTCTTTGCCAGGCCTGTTCCAACATACGCTCACCGGATCAATAACTCCACGCAGCACCAAAATACGACTGCGTACCTTAGTTGAATTCACAACTTGCACCAGTTTACTCACAGGACCACAATAACATTCTCCGATCAAATAATTCAAAATTTCACGATTTTGATGCTCCTATTGCACCTCATGACCTACATAGGTCTTGCTCCAACTCTTACAATACCGCCATAACGAAAGAGATGTGTAGAAATTCATAATCGACTGCCAAATCAACAAATCCTTGGGTCTATACTCCTGATGAGAACCCCCACCTCATTCTGAACCAAATAATGGTCTTTGCTCCTTAATATACTTTATATAATCAGATTACAGTGATCCTAAATCCAATAATCTTGTCTCTTCCAGTACGAACTACTCAGGCAATAAGCCACCCCGGACATGATCAAAGGTCTTATATGATGCCCCAACGTGCCAAAAGGAAATCCAATTACCCCACTCGCGATCATATATGCGACGCGGGCACACAGCTAATATGAGGTTTCCTTAGAAAAATAGGAAAGAAAACACACAAAAACTAGATATAGGGAATTGTACTCAACATCATACTGTTGCGGCACGCAACCCGTTCCAAATAATATACCCATGGCACCGTGCCACCCGACCCACACATAACACTCACCTAAGGAGATGCGCATTGAGCTAAATTGCTCATTACAACAACATACCGAATATCAGAAACAAGCACACTAAGTGCATAATACTACCCCTGAGGGGACATATAGCGCTATAAGTAAGCACAACTGAGGTGCAATATACGATCTGAATCTCAAGGGCCATTTTGCTCATATAACATCATCTCTACACAGAACCTCAACACATAAGCAATTCACCAAGCCATCTCACCACTCACATGGCACAATATATCATTACATAAAATAACTGACGACAAAATAACACCCCGACCACTCTTCCATAAGGAGCGCATTACTGAAATGAACACATTTGGCCTGATATAGAGCCCATATTCACATTTGAATCCATCCACAGAACTCAAGCTAATTCTGATCGCACTGAACTAGGCTAATAACCTTCTAAGGGTCCATAATAACTCCCCTTTCTCTCATAACACATAAGAACAACCATCATAACCGGAGTAATCATCCACAGTCAACAACTCAATAAATCAAGTTTCCCACAAGCATCAATTCCCAAATCAACGATATCACCACAATCTTCATACTTGGTTTAACTCTTCAACTAATCAAGTGACTACATGCCACACTTATACAACCTTCTCGTGGGGCGCGCTCTCACAACCTTCCGTAGCAGATAATAGGTCTGTACATCCAAACCACTGGCCGTACTAACGCTAAAAAGGCGACCAAGAATCCTTAACTAAGATTCAAAGCCTTTGTCACAAATCCTATCTCAGGTGACACTTAAGACAATGCCAGCTTACTTTAAACATCGAAACTCCTTTCCCGCTCATCTGAGCTCGCGATATCCTTGTTAACACAGAACTGCAACCTTGATCCTTACTTCAAATTTCATACCGTTCATTGCATCCAACATGCCAATATTCAATAAAACATGACTTCCATCATAACTCCGGAACCACTAATAGATTGACGCTTTATCATATAAAACCTTTCACTTAACTCACTTCAAGAGAACCATATCAACACACAGGTAAATTCTTGTAACCGTAGAATATGCCAATCTCTAAGTAGTGGTCTAAACCACCATAACCCTTCGGGGATCTGCCTACACGTAACATGCCATAATAGTAGAATACTCCTGAATAACGTCAATTACAGCGGTCAACAAGCCTCGCACGTACTGCCACAATCACTTGTATAATTTGCTGAAGAAACTGGTCACTACTACTAATACGACAATTCAACTATGGCTAACCAGTCCATCTTCTTCCAATTTATCCTTGATTGCCTTAGAAATAACAACTCCATTCAACACATAACACACTCCATCCGCACTCATCTCGAGTGACCGTGAATCACGAGACCATGCTGTCTCAACTCCCACGAACCATTTCATACCTTCCAATTGCTACACTGCAGGTCAAAACATCATAGAATATTCTGGGCACCTTTTCATAAGCTGCTACCAAGCTTGATTCTCAACTGTACCTATAGGCTCAAAATCATTAAGCACCATGTTTTACCCCTTTGAATTCACTAGGATCGTTGTTGAGAGCCACCTGCTCTGACTTGGCCCCGAATATAATCAACTCCACGATTCTTCTAGCACATGCATACCCATTCGACGAAGCACCCGGCAGAATCGCTTCCCCTAAAACCCGTACTTATACAAGACATAAATCCCGAATCCTTCACCAAGTCTAAGCATGAGCCAATAAGGCCAACCATAGCACACATTTAACACTTCCTTTGCTCAAATTAACACTTATGCTCTTTCCCGTGGCTGAAATAACTTACCAATATGCCGATAACCCAAAACCTCACAAGAAGATAATCATACAACCCAATCGTAGGCAATGGGACTCTCCCACTTAGCTTAAGGCCACTATTACAAAACTCTAAAATTCACCAGGATTCCTTATCTCTTATTGACATAACCATGCGCATTCGACAGCAAAAATTCTCCGAATCTTTCTATAAAACCCCTTTTTATACTCTGAATCATCAACCACATACGCACGACCGATCTCTTTGCGGCACAAGTCCATTCACTCCTCGTGGACACCAATTAAATATGCGGCAACATCTTTCCAATTCAAAGTTAGGTAGTATCCTTCTCCATTTCAAGCGGCTCCTTTCCGTTATATCAAATCTCCTGCCGCATAATAGTCCACACTTCAAATGAATCCGTAGGCCCAAATCACCAATCACTAAAATTTCCAAATCACTCCAAACTCTGCTTAAGATACATGGTCATCCTACCACACGACCATATGCAACTCCGTCACTCTCCCACTTTGGCAAAACTCACCTCTTTAGTCGACTACTCGACCTCCGCTTCTTATACCTGGCCATCTAGAGATTTTAACCACCAATTGACACTTCCCACATGTCCTTCCTCATTCTTTGCTTCTCCGCTGATGCCATAGATCAAAACCCATCTCGATAGCACCTGAACCAACAGACCGCTATTAGCTTTACACCTTTTCGAGGATCATCTTTCCCGCCGTTGACATTAGAAACACCGATTCCATCCTGAATCACCGCACCCCGCGATCTCTGGCAGTCGCTTCTTCAATATTGTCTCACAATATCCTGCTTCAAAGGCAAATTGTAGGAGATCATAACACCGGCAAACTTAGTACATTCAACAGATATAACGACATCTCGACACAAATGAAAATTCTACCACATTCATAGATACCAAGCCTCGTTACCCCATCAGCCCAAATCTGAACATTCTTAGCCCAATTGCCTTTCCCCTGCTGGGAATAAAATATTGAATCTCTAGACCATGCACCAAGAAAACCTCCCTTCAAATCATTCACCTTCCAAACACGTAGGCAAACATCCCACTATCATATTAATACTGCGGAACAGTCGTTCATAATATCATAGCAATTTGTGCCTAGCCTCAGAGCTCTCAGAGGTACCGCTACTGAGCTGAAACGACAAACTATCCTTCCACAAGGCGACAATAATAGCTCAAACAACCTCGCAGGGAGAAGCACCCCGCACCACTTTCGTAGTACCATTACAATCCTTCAATTCTCGATTCATAAGCAGTGGTTCACGTCGCGTAAGATTGAGTAGGAAGCAAATAAGGGCATAATCGCCAAGGAATCAAAACACACGATGAGGAATCAAGAAGGGAAGTA
Organism: Nicotiana glauca; assembly: GCA_026770625.1. NCBI lineage: Eukaryota > Viridiplantae > Streptophyta > Magnoliopsida > Solanales > Solanaceae > Nicotiana > Nicotiana glauca. The sequence goes on from MU776772.1 coordinate 108,868, forward strand.
CTCCTAACAACCATGTAGCCTCCCGAAGACAAGTATAGACATCTTCATACCAATCTGCGAGACTCTACTAGACTTGCTCATGAATCGTGAGACCTAAGGGAACCTAGTGCTCTGATACCACATTGTCACAATCCAAAATTCACTAAGGGTCGTGATGGCGCCGGACACCGCTGTCAGGCAAGCCAACCAAAATACTTAATTAAATTCTCGTTCTAAATATTTTCGAAATCACTTCTTTTATATATTTAAACAATACATAGTAAATTCCACTAAATAAATAATGAAACATTTGATAACTTCTAAAATTTCTGAATAAACCAATAGACTTCCCAGAACTCGGTGTCACAAGTGCATGAGCTATTTCTAGGAAGCAATACAATACAACAATCGTCCAGACTACAATGAACAAAAAGTAAATACAATACGCTGAAAGATACTATACTAGTTGCGGGTCGCCTCGAGAAATGCAGCTCACCTAGTCCCTATATCATCTACGCTGCTACACCCAGTAGGCCACTAGAAGTACATGTACCTGTGCAAATAAATGCACAACAAGTGTAGCATGAGTACGAAAATAATGTACTCAGTAAGTATCCCGTCCAATCTCGAAGAAGTAGAGACGAGAGGTCGACTTCGACACTTACTAAGGGTCCAATAATGTTATACCAATAATATGTTAAATCATGGGTTTTTTTATAAACATGATTTTAATCCAATAGAATGAAGCAAGTAAAGAACTATTTCTTTTATAGGAAAATCTCCCAAATTCCTTTTCATCATTTATACAAATATTCTCAAGCCGGGAAGAGGCTATAAAAACTTTAATAAGTTCAAGTCAAGCAATACAAGCATGCGCAAATCATGTCGAGGACGTACGGCCCGATCCAACAAAATTTAAATCGTGCACCGCTAGGGGGTCGAATGGCGTGAACCATAGATGCATCTATTTAATCTATCGGGGCGTTCGGCTCGTTCCATAATTTTAAACACACATAGACAGTCAATCAAGAAATCATCAAGAAGCAATTATCCAAAAAAACCAATTCTCTTTTAATAATTTAAGAAAATAAAGTTTAATTATTTTTAGAAATTCATTTACCAATTCGGTAGGATTTAAGCAGTTCAACTGTCAATAAGGTTACAGTTATTCCAAGTATAACATGCTTTTGGGTCCTAGACTACCCGGACTTACACAAATTGATAGCTACGCACGGACTCTCGTCACCTCGTGCTTACGTAGCCTCCACAATTAGAAGCACATATTTAATTATTTCACCTATGGGAACAATTCCCTCTTACAAGGTTAGAAAGGAGACTCACCTCGCTCCAAAGCGTACTTCCACTACCAAGAATGAGCTCAAACTCTCAATTTGGAGCCAAACGATCCAAAACTAGATAAACGAGGTAAAAACTAGTCAATACAAGTTCACAAGATCGCATTCTAACTATTTAAGCAATTTACCAACCTGAAACACAAGTTTCTTTAAATCCGACCCTGGCCCAGGTGCTCAGATTCTGAAATTTTTCGAAGAAAGTTTTTCTTTATAACCTAAGGATCAAGAATATATGATTTCTACTTTATTCCATAGCAAATTTCGTGGTTGAATCTTATTTTTAACAAAACCCTAGGTTTTACTCTATTCCCATGATTTTCACTAATTTTTATGTGTTAATCTACCCAAAACTCAAGTATTAAACTCACATTAATTAGGAATAACTTACCTCACAATGCTAGGCGGAATCACCCCTCCAAGAGCTCCAAAATTGCCCAAGAAATGAGTGAAAATGAGCAAAAATGGCCTAGAGCCCAAATAAATGAAGGCCACTGCCTTCTGCGATTTCTGCATGTGCGGTCCTGGGCAGCACCTGCGACCATCGCTTCTGCAGTCTGGGCCGCTTCTGCGGACAGGCCCACTGCTTCTTCGGTTCTGCTTCTGCAGTTTTAGGGCCGCATTTGCGGTTTTGGGCTTCCTGGCCTTGGGCCGCTTCTGCGATAGATGGACCACTTCTGCGGTATCGCACCTGCGGTTTACTAACCGCAGGTGTGGTTTGACAGCAACCAGCAGCTTCAACCTTCTTCAAACTCCAAATTCGATTCATCAACCACCCGGAATCCACCCCAGGCCCCCGGGACCTCAACCAATCATACCAACCAGTCCCAAAATACATTACGTACTTGCTCGGGGCCTCAAATCAAACGCTAAAATCTTGAATCGACCTCCAATCCAAGCTTTTATGGACGTTAGAATTTCAAACTTCTACTTTCGACGTTTAAACCTATCAATTCACGTCCAATTGACTTCAAATTTTGCATCCAAATCATATTTGACATTACGGACCTGCTCCAACTTTTAGAATAGGATTCCGACCCCGATATCAAAAAGTCCACTTCTGGTCAAACTTCTCAAAAACTTTTAAATTTATATCTTTAGCCAAATGGCTCCAAATGACCCACGGACCTCCGAATTCACTTCTGATCACGCTCCCAACACCAGAATCACCATACGGAGCTACTCCCAGACTCGGAATCCCAAACGGACGTCAATAACACTGAAATGCGCTTCAACCCAAACTTATAAAATTTCTTCCAAAATGCTAACTTCCACAATAGGCGCCAAAACGCTCCCGGGTCTTCCAAAATCCGATCCGGGCATACGCCCAAGTCCGAAATTATCATACGAACCTGCTGAAACCCTCGAATCCCGATTCCAAGGTCGTTTACTCAAAAATCCAATCCTAGTTAATTATTTCAACTTAAAGCTTCCGAAATAAGAATTCTCTTTCCAAATCCACTCCGAACTTCCCGAAATTCAATTTCGACCACGCGTAGAAGTCATAATACCTGAAATGAAGCTGCTTGTAGCCTCAAACTACTGAACGGTGCGCTAGATCTCAAAACGACCGGTCGGGTCGTTACAATTTCCGTGGGGGGATTATTCCCAACATGTATAGCTGGGTCATGGTTGAATTTATTGTTCTGAGTTTGGAACTGGGGTGTTTATTAAAAAAAATGAAATTCTTCATTATCTTTGATGTATCCTTAATTTTTTTCCAATTTCATAGCATACGGTGTGTGTTCATCACTTCAGGTTGCCTTGAAATATATATCATGGTGCCACTAGAGCAACCTTTTCATCTTCTGTCAAAATCATTCAGGATACTTAAACTAAGGTGGTTGCTTCAATGATATGTCAAAATAGGGAAGTATCGATTTATGGATTTAACTTGTATACACACGAATTTTTGCTCTATCAGTATAATTTTACATGTTATAGAACTAGTTTCACTTATAGGGAACAGTTATTTGTTAGACTGTCAGTATCGAAGTTCAACTTTTAATTTATTGTAGATTGTAGTTAAATGGAAGCTTGATTTGCTTTGTAGTATTTTCGCTTTCTGTCAACTGGTTGCTGATGCTGGGATACTTGTTGTTGTTCATGTACCTCTTGTTTTACTACCCCACTCTCAGATGCTTGCAGCACATCCTACTGTCATTTATATTGTCTACTAACACATTGTTGTACCTTTAGTTTTCTTTGTGTCTTCTGAAAATAGAAAAAGCTGAGATTATATAGATTTATTAAATGTTAGAAAACATTTGAGTTGAAATTAAAATAAAAAAGTTGAAGCTAAAGTTTGCAGATGTTAAGTTATATTAACATATCAAACTCTGTACGCAATAAAATACCATCACATAAGACGGAATGAAGTATCTCATATATTAGGTAGGAAGAGTTATTTTCAACTCCAACACCCAATTTTCATTTCATTTTGCTGGACCCTTCAGGTTTTCTATACTTGCCAAAGACAAATATCGGGTGTACTGTAAAAGACATTACTAGACTTGGAATCAGCCTAGTTGTTAGATAATGTGCTTTTCGTGACAGATAGATGCAGTAGTTTACTACTGCATTGCTTTACTTAAATAGTTTATATATCTCTCATCTCTGCCCTTCAAGTTGATCAACCAGCTAGTGAAAAAGTAATGTGATCAACTTCTACTTCCATTAAAAGCAATGGGCAATGAAACATGGCATATGGTTATGTGTTGTTAAATAAGAGTCGGATCAAAGATTCGAAGTTTATGAATTCCTAATAACGTCAAGTTAATATATAATAATAATTAGGTTTACGATCAAATATTTATTAGTAATATTTAGTGAGTTTCTTGATAGGATCTAAGCAAAAGCTAAACGGGCAGCTTACATGATAGTCGATAGATCTGCCCCTGCCGGTTTGACGAAGGATTAACCAAGTCAATATTGTGGAAGAGAAGAAGAGCTGGAGAAATGATTGTCTAACGGAAGAAAAGAGTTTGCATTGTTTAAATGTGGTTAAAAATATAGTTTGGTTCATGAAAATATATAAGTGACCAAATTTAAAGTATATTTTTCGTCATTACTATTAGAGGAAATTACACAATATAATTAGGTCTAAAATATTACTATCCGATTTTACCCATCTTGAAGCTAGTTACAAACTATATCCACCCCACCAAGGACACAAAGAAAATTCACGTATTATATAGTTAAAAAAGAATATAAGAGAAGTGCTACTTGATTAAGATTTAAAAAGAAAAAAAAAACATAAACGAGTCAGGATCAGCAAGGAACCTAAGAGAAATATATGTAATTAACAAATGTTCTATTATTATTTCCCACAATTTTCCCAAGTACGTCTATTGTTACATTCAAACAGCATCTAATGCTTTAACATTTCTTTGGTTGATTACAAGAACATATTTATTGGTTTCAGCACCTCTATATGACAAACAATTATAGTAGCAGCTAGCATAAGGTAGTACATAATTAGGATATTCACGCAGCAAGGACAATCTTCTGCTACTCGTTTCATTCGCAAGTCCAATTAAAGCTTAGACTTGAGTGTTCTCCCATCATCAAATGTTATCATCACCTTTCCAATTGCTCTCCTATCTTTGAGGGCAGTAAAGGCAAGATGGGCCTGCCAAAAGGGAACAATAATGTGTATAATGTGCTGTTGTCTTGATTCCATAATCAATAAGAACTAAATCCAAGCACAATGAAAATACATGCACCAATGACATAAATATGTAACTTAGCTTTCGAAAACCTACACTTTACTGTGAACTTGGCCCTTTCAGGTGATATTGACATACAGTCATGCATATTCCTAGTTCTAATCTAATTTGAATCTTTTTAAATAACCGTGGTATCTGAGCCAGCTTGCGTGTAACTCCACTAATTCCACTGGATACCTGCTACCTTCCACCAGCAATAGGTACCAGATAACTCTATCTACAAGGCTTGGATAGATGGAAAGAAATCACCTAGTATTTTTTGTCCCCGTTGGGAATTGAACCTGAGACCTCATGGTTCTAAGCCGCTTCATTAACCACTAACCCTCATAATTCTACTCTAAATTGTATTCTGAGTCGCATTATCATCACCAAAAAGTGGTTACTTGTTGGAAGTCTCCATTCGTTTGCACTAGTTTCTAGTCTTCCTTTCTTTAACAAGTAAAGATAAAACAGGGAAAGAACACTACAGTTTCCTACTAAATTTGCAAAGGCATGGCGGAAACCACTATGCTATGTTTCTAACAGCATAAAGAAGAATAAACTGGCTCCCAAAGCCTTGGGAAAGTCATTTAGTCGGTTGACCCACGTTTTATGAGGCATCATTAACTACTTTTTTCTGCCTCGAATAAGTTGAAAGGATTTTTTCATTTCCGGTTCCTTTAAAAACCAAAATCCAAACCTGTAAAGAAACAGTTTAACTTCAGTTTCTATTATGCCCTTTGAACTAATGCTGTATGGTTAGCTGGGCCTGGACCGGGACCGGACCGGGCCCGCAGGCTAAACGGGCCAAACGGTCCTGGCAGGCCGGTCCTGGCGGTCCTGGGCCTAATGGTGCACTAGGCCCGTGACGGGCCGGTTAAAATGGGTAGGCCCACGAAGCCCGGGACCG
>MU776772.1:118588-132728 GCA_026770625.1 Nicotiana glauca
CCCGTTTAGGCCCGGGCCCGCCTAAAAGTGCAGCCTTACTTTGAACTGACATTGATTGATTTGACCTAAGTTTCTTGGATCGGTTGCAAGTATTCAATATGGGTGCGGATCTAGAGGTCGGATCTTTCATGATCTAAATTTTAAGATTCGGGGGTAAGGTTCCAGGTACAGATATGGATATGGGTGTGGGGATTCGGCTAAAAATAATTCAAATATCTAGATTAAAGCTATAAAATATGTCTAAATTATGAAAAAGTATGTGGAAAACTTACAAGGTATTTCGAGAAGGAGAAAATGTTGATCAAGAGGAGAATCCGAGAAGAAAATAAAAGGAAAGGACTGCCGTAAATATTCTATGTACAAGGTATTCCATTTTCTTCAATTTCACCCTAGCTTTTATTTTGATTTAAAAAATTAATTGTCCCGAATTTCTCCGTTGATCTTGGTCAAAGTACCCAAAATCGGTTGACAAGATCTGGTACGAATCCCGCACCCACACCCACGTCGTGTCGACATTGGCGCGACACTGAAAGTGAAGAGTTCAAGCAACTTAGGATTTGACTGACATGTTATTTAGGAATGGCAAATAAAGGGACTTTGTATACTGAGATGCTAAGTTGTGCGGACTCTTCGATTTTGATGTCGTCCCCGTCCCGATACGAGACCGGGACGGGAGCGGGATACGTCCCAGATACGGTCAACTGACTTCGGACACTTTGACCAGAGTCCATCGACAAATTTGGGAGAAAAATTGAGATTTTAAATTCTCAAAATCAAAAATAAAACAAATTTAGGAGAATGAAAGAATAATGTCCATCTTGGAGAATGAAAGATTGAATTCTACAATATTCATGTAAGTTTTTCACAGAATATCTCTCAACCCTATTTTTTATTAGCCGAATCCCCGCATCCTTATTCATATCCGGATCCGCACCCCCGAATCTTAAAATTTAGATTTTGCCAAATCCGATACTCGGATCCGTCCCCGTATCAGATACCCGCACCCGAGTCCGAGCAACTTAGCTGAGATGTATCTGATAGACCATAAATTATATTTTGAATTTAGAAGATTCAAGCTTTTACATGAGATATACAGTACATAACTGCTTTTGTACATAGCTAAAATTTGGTCCTTGTGTGTTGTTGTAGGTTATTGGAAATTTTAGTCCTTAAGTTCCCATTATAGCACGTAAATCCCAAATAGTTCATAACACTTTTAGAATTTTCTGACAAAAACAGAAAAACTAATGAGCAATAGCTTACTAAGTTTTCTATGGGTGTCCTAAGTTATAGGTCTGAACTCATGCTACCAGTGTGCCTGACAACCGGACAGTTTAAATTATTGATTTTCCTATTCTTGACAAGAAGTCCCACATATATGCTACAACTGGAAACTCAGGGAATACAATCGCCCTACTTCTTCAACAGGACAAAAGAAAGAAAGCAACTTTAGCCATGGTGGTGCTTAGAGAAGTGTGAAACTAGCAAGATCGAGCTTAGTCCTACTCATTGTCACTACCAATTTCAAGAAATTTTCCAGGTTGAATGGAACTTCATTTGAGATTTTACATCTTCTTTTTCAAGAAATTCTTCGTTATTGAAAGCATAAATATCAAATACTGTAGAAGAAATAATGAGCATCCAGATAAGCCATGTATTGGTTTTCTTTCAGTTCAGAACTCTGGGTTCAGTTGAACATTGTCTGATCCTTACGGACCTTCAAGATAGTTAAAATCCTAAAGTAAGGTGCCCAGCTCTGAACATTAATCCTAAAGAATGGGGGCTTCCCAAGCTATTCAATGCTTGATTACTAGCTATTCAAGGTCCATCCCTGGATCATCATGCACGAGAGAAACACAATGGCTTCTGGAAACTTAGAGGTCTAGGTTGTAGGGTTACTATAGAGAAGAAATATGTGCCCAGGATCTTCCTGTATCGAGAGAGGTAGTCTGGTGCATTTGTGCATGGCCAGTGACATAATCCTTCATGCACAAGAAGTGCATACTGTTACATTACATTCTTCTTGACAGGATATTAATTCAGGTGAATTGTATATCAGCCGTTTTTCGCGTATGAAATGCTAGTCCCTGCACATTACTAGGATCTTTTCTTACTTTTTTCTGGATTTAAAAAGTGATAAATGCCAAAGATTCTAACCTCTGCCAGGCTGAATGCATGAGAAATGTTGATAGTAATCAAACCCTTAGACAACCAGGATAGGAGCTCTTTCAGAGAATCTCCAAGCACATTAGGTTGATATATCTTATGGCTTCCCCAATAGAGTCCATGAATCGTCCAGTTCTGAACCAAAAAAAAAAGTATAAAAAATGATGGTTATTACTCTTGGACAAAAGAAAGAAATAAATAAGCTTTCTCCTTTTGGGGGCTGGGATGATGAAGTACAGAGAGATAAAAGAAAATGAAAGTTATTTGCTGCTCATACTGCTTGTGTTATGAGAAACCTGGATAATTGAGAGTAGCTTGTCCATATAATGAAAAGAAAGGTGGAGAAAACTTCTCATGCAATAATTTGGGAGCAGCATGTCCTAAAAGAAACCATATACTTACATGCCTTGACATCCTCTTGTGACAACAGCGTGAAATTCCCACTCTTAAGATCATTCAAGATTGGTTTTCCTTCTCTTTTTTTTTTTTGAAACAGTGGTACCTACGCCAACTTGGGTGTACCTCGACTATTTCATTGGGTACCCGCTACCTCCCACCAGCACAGGTACCGAATAACTCTGTCCACCGTAGCTTAGGAATATAGGACGAATTCACGTAGTGTTTTGTCTCTACTGGAATTTGAATGGTCTCCCAAGTTTGCACTCACTTCATTGACCACTAAGTCACACCCTTCGGTGCAAGATCCTTCTAGATTGTTGATTTGAGACTAAGAAATGTTATGTTGCTAGCATGTTTCAACATAGTATATGCAATCAGGATTATGGCAAGACAGTCTATATTCTGAGAATGATCTTTTAACTCACCGCTTGTATTCAAATTTCAAACTATTAGTAGGAACTTCAAGGAGCTAGTGGTGCCCACCACATGCGTAACTTAGCAGCCTTGGACATGTCTAATTAAGAGCTACTCAATTGACCCGCAACCGGACTAATTAAGCCTGGTACAGTCAACCAACTAGAAGGAAAGAACCAAAAGGGGTAAAAAGATAAAGATCAGGGTGCTTAGAAACAGTACCTTCACCAAAGCAATGTTCGCTGGGATGACAGGTACTTCTCCACTTGCAAATCCAATAACCAGAATTTGCGCTCCCCAATTTAATAGCTTCATGCTATCTTTTGTAAGCTTCCCGCCGACTGGATCATACAAGACATCAACCCCTTTGAGCTTTCTTGACTTCAGGAAGCCCTTGACACTTTCGATGACGTTTGCATTGCTCAAGTCTACTACATGATCAACTCCTAAAGATTTCAAAAATTGCACCTTTTCATTTCCCCTAAGATTAACAGACAAGGATAACTTTTAGCACAACAACCTTAAAAAAACTTTTTTGTACACTTGAGAATTCAAAAGTACCTAGCAACTGCAATAACTGTTGCTCCACAAACCTTCCCAATTTGTACCGCTGAGAGCCCAACACCTCCAGCTGCTCCAAGTACCATTAACACCTGCCGTGTGTAAACCAGTATGTCACATGATTCGGGTATATAAAAAATCATGTAACAAAACAGCCTTAGCATTTTATGCCCTAAAGCTCAAGAGAAGGACGAAGGTGACCCTACCTGATTGGGACGCAGCTGCGCTCTATGCACCAGAGCCACATGGGATGTCCCATATGCAACCGGAAGTGCACCAGCCGCCACTAGATCACACCCATCAGGTACTCGAAACCTTCAATTATAAGCTAACTTAAGACATTTTTAAACACTAAAACCATAAAACCAACCCAAAAGTAAGAAAAAAAGCATAACTCTAGTCTGTCTCATATACAGTGACCATTGACCTATGTCATGCGAAATCAAGTATGGGTACACTTCCCATTTTTAGCAAATTTTTAGGGGCCGTTTGGTTGCAAGGACTAGGGAGGTTATCCTAGTATAATATTTGGGATTATCTATCCTAGACCTGGTGTTGAACCAAATGATCCCTAGTGTATATTGATAGATATGCACTAGTATCCAAGCACACCCCACCCTTCCGAACTCCACTTGTGGGAACTCACCGGGTATGTTGTTGTTATTGTTGTTGTTGTTGCACTAGTATCCAAGCCCTATTACACTAATTTCAATTGTTTAACCAATCAATCAATCAACTGTTAGAAAAATAATTTGGTAACTTAAAAAGAGATATTCAAATTGTCTAGGTTCATTCTTGTTATATTATATGAATGGATCTTTATTACACTATTAATTTGAAGATATTTAATGTGTGTAATAGTAAATTTGAATAACTTTGAATATAATATTTTTATTAGTTTTAAATGGCTATTATTATTTATTATGGCTATCAAAATCAATTAATTTTTTGAATCTGACCATTTGGTAACGTTCCGTGCTTAATGGCCTTTGAATATGTAACGTTCTTTGCCTTTGGTTTTGTAAGGATTCTTTCTTGACAATCATATGTCCACTTTGGACTATATATATGTATATTGTGTTCTTTTTAAAAAAGGTGTGAAAGAGTTGAAAAAGCAAACACTTTTCTTCTCAATTTCTTTTTTTTTGTGTTGGGACGTCTTTCATTAATCTTTGTTGTTTCTACTCCTAGTTTATACTAGAAGAGCTTGTTGAATCCTGGGGATACGCCTAATTTTATTCATCACGGTGTGGGCGAAATATACTTAAGTATAGTGTATTTGACACGCGTCAAGCTAAACCTTTTTATTTTCCATAATCATCCAATTTTTCCAACATCAACTACACCTCAAATCGAACTAGTAATAGTGGAATCTATAAATCCTTTACCCATTCTTCTATTAGGCCCATTTCATTTCTATATAAAAGGAGAGTGCGGACTAAACCACCAAAATCAATTCCAATACTGATAGATAAACTTCGAAAACGAAAACTAAGCTTTCCGCATTTGAGTTGTTTAATTATTGTAAAATAAAGCAGAAGAATTTAAGGAAGAACTGACAAGTCGGATTGATCGGCGACGATGAATTGAGCAAAGGAGCCAAGTGCAGCAAAAGAGCAAACGGGATCACCAATTTTGAACTTAGTAACATTAGGGCCAACGGCATCAACAACGCCAGAGTAATCGGAGCCAGGGATGAAAGGTAAAGGAGGTTTCTCTTGGTACTTGCCGAGGACTTGGAGGTAATTTGCGAAATTCAAGCTGGTTGCTTTGACTCGTACTCTAACGGAGGTAGGTGAGCCCAAATTAGGGATTGGATGACAGGTTGAGAGATCGAATGGTGAATTCTCCGAGGCATTCAGTGGTAGAGTAGGATCGCCGAGTTTTCTTACAAGTAGAGCTTCCATTTTCCACAGTATCTTTTGTGCATCTACACTCCAGATATGCTCGATTTCTGTAATACGGTTGTTTGGTTACTGAGATTCTATAAAAATTTAGTCTGTATTTTGTTTTTCTCCCCATATGTCTTTTTTTCCTTTTCAGTGTATTTAACTTAATTGACATCTCGTTTGTTGGTATGTGCTATCACGCATTATGGAAACTCTAGTGAAAATGACAAAATAGTCGATTAAATAAAAAAACATGAATATATTTTGAGCAGTTTTGATCATTTAAATTTATCAAAAATAAACATATTTAATTCCCGTGAAATATGTAACAAATTTTGGCGATTATATTTCGCAAAAAATAGTAATAAATGATTACAACATATATAAACTTATTATATGGCAAACTATAATGCAAAAATACACTTTTCTTATTTCTTTCTTGTTTTTATTTAATTTTTAAAAAATAACTTTTTTTAAAAAGAAATAAAATAACAACAAGAACGAGGCTCGGGTAGGGTAGGGGTACTCTACCCTAGAGGGGTAAAGAGAATATTTACTGAAGACCCATATCTTAGATACTAAGAAAGGAATCAAAGGATTAAAAAATAATGTAAATAAAATTTATTTTGCTTTTAACAAGAAGATTTTATAATTATATAGGTATTATCATATATTTAAGACCATAAATTTAAAAAATTTATAGCAAATTATATGACATGTTTAGAGTAACTTTACTTTACTTTACTTTTGCTTTTACTTTTAATATATTATTATAGAAGAGCTAGATTTCGACATGTCAGCTTTCAAGTCAATAGATTAAAAACTGAGGGCATATTGGACTTTTCAACCATTCACTTATACGTGTCTTCCTCCTCCGACTGAACAGCCACGTAGCATTCGGTTCCATAGCTTCTTCTTTTTCAACTTTTGTTCCATAGCCTTCTAAGAATCTACCGTGTTCTTCTTTTTCTTCCGTATAGCAATGAAATCCTCAGTTCAATATAATCCATCTGCTTAACTGCAATTTTGTAAATCCTCAGTTCTCCTTTGTGCAATGACTAGAAGTATTGTGTCCAATCCCTAACAAAAGCTACGATTTCACTTGAGAGAACTCAAATAAGAGTAGTACAACAACAATCTGCTGTAACTCGCATAATCAAACTGTAGCACCAAGAAAGCAAATAGAACCCAAGTAATAATCCCTTTTAGAAGTTGAAATTTGATTTTGATCTAAAATTATTTTGCTCGATCATTGCTAATGTTTCTAATTTTCTACTTAGTTTTCTCATCTCTCTGTAAATTAGCTTTTTTGTTTTTTTTATCTTCATTTTCTCTTTGATTTTGGGGTTTGTTTTAACTGTAAGTTTTGCTAAGTTTCTTGGTGATGGGATTTCGAAGTTATGTTTTGATTTTTGTAATTTTTCTCTTTGTGTTTTAGGTACGTGTGATTTGACGCTGATTTTTTCTTCTCTCTTTGTTCCTTTCTTTGTTTTATCCATTTATGTTATTTTGGGCCTTTCTCCAACTTTTTTTACCGATGTTGTTGTTTATTTATTTTTATTTCTTCTTCTTTATTTCAGTGTTTATTCTGGGTTGTGGTAGCCGTCTCCTTTACATCATCTTGTAAGCACTGCACTTCTATTGGTTTTTTTTCTCTTACTTCTTAGTAGATTATTTAAGTATATATATTATCTGTTTATTAGAGTTATTTTTTGTTTGTAATATATGTCAATAAGACACAACTTATATTACTATATATTCAGATTAAATATGTTAAACGCATCTTTGAATCGAGATTCAATTTTAATTTAGTATTTTTGGAAGCCTTATTTTTCAACGAATAAAATGGACTTCATTGTTGTCGAGTAAGTGTAAAACGGATCAAAAATACTACCGGTAAAACTTAAAAGGACTAGACAACACGAATTATATAGAGTGATGCAGTTTGATAAAAAGGATGCTCTTATACCACTGGTCTAATAAATGAGACTGGAAAAAAATGATAAACAAGAGAGAAGAAAAAAAATTGAACTTGATAGTCCTTTTAAAGGGGATAAATGCAAATATGGATTACTAACCGTTAAATTCTCCCATAGTGAGAAATCTGCAGTGGATCGAGCAAATGTACATCTTGGTGTATGATGAAAATACCTACAAATGCCGCAATCAGTCATATCCGAGTAATTTTATTAATTTCATATATTCATCTGTAAATATATATTTTCATAGTTGGTTGGTGTTTATTTGTTTTAGTAAGATATATAAATAGCAATATAAGTCTTCTCTTGAGGCTGGAATTAGGGGTGTTCATAAAAATCCGAAAAATTGAATCAAATCGAAACCCAAACCAAACCGACCAAAAAAATCGATACTCTTTGGTTTGGTTTGGTTTTGAATTTTAAAAAATCGATCAAATTTGGTTTGGTTTTAGTTTTAATCAAAAAAAACCGACTATAGGAGTAGCTATTTCAAATTTATTATTATACCTATACCTATATATATATATATATATATATATATATATATATATATATATATATATATATATATATATAGTGGTAAATATTAATAGTTTGCACTTTTAGTATAGTTCTTTACATTTACATTCTAGATTTATTGGTAGTTTTCTTTTGTTAAGTGTAAGAATCCATTTCGTATTAAAAATAATATTTTTTTAATTGAATCCTTAAATTATTCATCACTATTTGATTCAATTACCATCAATATATCTTGGTAAATAATAAATTTCTCTAAGGGCAATTGATTTGACAGTGTTATGTTGAAAATGTGGTTTCCGGAATATGTGTTTGTTAGTGTATTTCTTATATTTAAGAAATAACCAAAAAAACCGAAAAACCAACAAAATCCGACATAAACCGAATCGAGAAAAAATCGACTTAATTTGTTTGGTTTGGTTCAAATATTTGAAAAACTTATTTACTTGATTTGGTTTCTTTTTTGGAAAAAAACTGATCCAAACCGAACCCCCTGAACGCCCCTAGCTGGAATAACATAGGTTGGCTACTAAGTTGGGCATTGTTGCAAGTTGCTCATGCTGATATTTCGGATGTGCTTTATGTTATGCTTGAAAATACAAACAATCCCTATGTATTTGGGACTTTGTGAATTGTTGGTTGGACTAAACAGTTTTAGAGCCATATTTTTGTGTCCTCTTCTGAACATATTTTATAAAAGAAAGTTCCATATTATGCCCATGTTATATCAAAAATTATTTTTATTGTGGTTATCCATGTTAATTTTACTTTGTAGCACTATTTCCACCAAGAATCAACATACTTGAAAAATAAACCTTAGGTAAATATTTCACTTTCATGAAAAAATAGATATAATTCTGGTCAGATTAGAACGCTGGTTTTTGCTAGAATATTGAGCATATTTTCTCTACCTATTTGAGTAATTAGGTATGCAATGTTATAGCTCTAGACTATTCACTAATTTGGGCTATTCTCTTAAGGAAAAATTAGAGTTTCTGTTGACTCTACAGCATTAAAGATTTTCAAACAAGCACACAAAATTTCGGCAATGTATTGATTAATTCATCCTTCTCATTTCAACTAAAGTCAAGATTTGATAAAATGCTGAAAAAGGTATGCACTTCTCGGCCTTCTCACTTTTCATATTTTTATATGTGTATGGACAGTTTTAACTATATGATTAAGTTGATGTCCTTGAAGTGCTTAGTCGTTGAAAAAGTTATGATGTGTATACAACAGATTCAAAAAGAGGAAGAATAAGCTTGCTAGCAATTCAATTTGGCTTGCAGGTCTTAAATTTTAATGTATTTGAGTTCATGGACGAAAGTTGTAAAATTCAGGCCATTTCAAAAAATTCTTTCATTATCCAAATAATGGCTTTTAATTTCTAACTGTTTTTCCTTTCTAATCTAACCATTAAGAACTGAGCTAAAATATTACCTTAAATTTATTTTAATTACTCTATTCAAACGGGCACTTTGTGTTAGATTTGTGTCTGGCAGAATATTTTTCCTGATCTAACTAGCATCAGGAAACCACTTATTCAACATGAGTTTACTTTGCATTTTCCGAGTTTGACAATGTATTATATGTGCTATGAAAGTACTGAAAAATAATTTTGATTCCTCGTCTGCAGATTTTCTCTCTGATCTCAGTTAAAAAGCTGATAAAAACAAGTTGGGAAAATCACTCTTTATGGGGAAGTAATAACTCTTAAGCATTCCATGTTTAGTTTAAGGTTGTTTCTCCAATTTCTATATTTAAAATTTGTTTGCTTAAATGCTTTATTTTGTTTTTTGTGGTATAAGTATTAGTATAAACTAAAATGAAATTGCAGACAATTATTATGGAAAAGAAAGGATTGATACTAAAATATTTGAGAAGCTTCTTGTTCAACCACAAAATCACACTTCAACATTAATTTGTTGGCAAAAATGGCTTGCATGTTTTTCAGTGGGCGCTTGATCATTCCATTTTCCCAGGATTTCGCATCTGGCTTGTGCATATTTTTCCTCCCATTAACTATATCCCTACACTAGGTAACTATTACTCTTGAATATGACATACTCTCTATATATATATATATATATATATGAACATGCAAGTATTATTAATGTTAAAAACTAGCACCAAAAAGTGATGTCAGAAAGCATGAAAAGTTTATCGAATACATGGTTAAATTTCTTGCTTTCAGCAGTCTAATTATTGAGAGTCAACATAAAGATACCGAATCTGACTTTCAAAACTGTTAAGATTTTATATAGTTATCAAGAAACCAATTGAGCCAAGAGCAAGTTCAAGTCTTATTATTTGACAGAATCCTTTTTAAGATTCTTCAATTAGTTTTCTTAACATTTATATTTTTCTTCAATGTGTCATTTCAGATTCTTTACAAGTCTTATCTTCTCTCTTTGTATGTATAAAGGGTCTTTGTGGACTGTGGATTTACTGAATTGTCATTGAATTAGCAAATACTGATTCTTGTAATAGTAAATGATGTTTCGTTCTCATTCCAGAGCTGTAATTTCATAATATTAGACTTAGAGCCCGTTTGGCCAAGCTGCCAAAATCTGTACTTTTTTTTAAAAGTACTTTTTTCAAAAGTATTTTTGAAAAAAAATAATTTGTGTTTGGCCAATTCATTTAAGAAGTACTTTTTACAATATTTGATAAATAAATTGTGTTTGGCCAATCTTTATAAAAAGTACTTTTGAGTGTCAAATTACCAAAAAGGATAGTGCCAAACTTTTATAATTATTTAAAAAGAAAAATAAATTTTAATATTATTATAAGAGACTGTTATTAGTTTTTATTTAATTTAATTAAGATATAAACATAAAGTATACATACATACTAAATATTTAAATCTTTGTAACATATATAGTAATACCAAAGCAATAATATTATCTAGTATAATTACTTGTTATTTACACCATGAAATAATAAGCAAAGTGACTCACACATGATAATATTTCTCAACAATTTCCTCTCTAATTCTATCACGCAATGCCTCCATAATAGTCGAAGACTTGTCTTGCATTTCTAAAGTAATACCAGAAGCCCCATCTCCTTCCTCAATCTCTGCAGTAATGTCTTCATTAGCATAATAGTTGAATTCCTTATCAGTAGAAGATCGTCGTCGGATGAAATTATGTATAGCCATGGTAGTTGTAACAAGATGAATCTGAGTGTCAAACTTGAAAGATGGCATTGAGCGTAAAATAGAAAACCTATTTTTCCAGACTCCAAATGTTCTTTCAATTGTACATCGAAGACTGGAGTGAAAAAAATTGAATGTTTCATTTGGATTTCTAAAACTAGAGTTGCGCTTGAAATCCGGGAGATGATATCGCTCACCCTTATACGGTCCTAAATAACCCATCGTTGTTGGATAGCCTGAATCAACTAAATAATATTTGCCTACACCAAGTAAAAAATAGTTAATTAAGGTGAATAAAAATAAAATCTACATATTAAACAAACACAAGGCATAGTATTAGTGTTGCTTACCTGATGGAGGATGAGGAAAGTTGAGGTTTTGCCTTCTAAGTGCCTGATCAAATATTCTAGCATCATGTGCAGTACCTTCCCACCCAGGCCATACAAATGTGAAGCACATGTCCCAATCACATACAACCATTATGTTTTGTGAAGTGAAGCCTTTTCTACCAGTGTATTTGATTTGTTCGTTAGAGCGAACAATACAAGGCACGTGTGTGCCATCTATAGCTCCAATGCAATTTTTAAAATAAGGCCAATACCTATCATCTTCTCTTATTTTAGGATTAATATCAGAAAAGGTTGGATCTTTTGGCTTAATAATATCCATAGCCAATTTCAAACATGCTATTAAAATATGATGAAAATGTCTGCTAACAGTCTCTCCAGAGTGTTGGAATCGTTCTTGAATCATTCGATTCCCTACTCCATGTCCGACCACCAGTAAAAACATAGCAACCATCTCCTCTATGGTCATTTTTCTTGTTGCTTTCAAATCATATTGTTCATTTAGTGTTTTGCATAAGTCAAGAAATATATGTTTTTCCATCCTAAACATCTCATAACATCTCTTATCATGCCCTTCAAGTATCTCCTTGATGAAATAAAATCCTGTATGAGGAGAAGTTCTGCATGGAGTTTTTAGACAAAATTTTAAATAATATTCAGATGCCAGAGCTACACTGGAAATTACCAAATCAAGTACATCATCGTCATCTACTTCATTTATAAGAACTTCGTCAACATGCTCATCATGATTTACGGTGAATGACATATCTGTAAGAAAAAAAATAAAATAAAATTACTTGAATAACAATCTATATACTTATTATAAAAAATAAAAATTAAAATTAAAAATTACCTAAGTACAACGACATAAAATTCTAATATTTCAAAATAAATATTAGTAACTTGAATAAAAGTCAAATATAGATTCCAATAACCATAAAGCATAACTAGAACAATATCTTAAAGCAAATATAGAGTTACAATAACTAAAAAAAATAAAATGCAGATAATAATAGGTGATATAATTAAATTTATTCTTTTTGAAGCTCAGCCATCTTTTCCAACCACTGCAATTGTAACTCTGGATCTTCTTGTGCTAAAAACATTTCTCTCATTGGTTGCTTGACTAGTAACACACTTGCTTTCCACCATAAATCGCTACCAACAATCATACCGGGTAAATTACGAACAACATCCATTACATACTTAATACTAAGTGAAGAGTCTTTTGTCCCCATATTCATTGAAGAGCGTGATTGTATTGCTTCAGCAATTTTCTCTATTGATGATGTAATTCTTAGACTGGTATTGAATTTATTTTTCTCCTTTTCATTTATAGCAGTTGATGCTTTTCTTTTTCTTCTCTCTCCACTCTCACTGCCACGCACTTTTTCAATCACATTCGATTCTTCTGTATTAGTTTGTTTGAATCCTTTTTCCGTATTCTTTTCTATGCCATCAATATTCACAAACTCTTCATTGTCTACAGGAGTTCCAAACTCAAATGGTTGTTCTGGTTGAAACCAACTACTTCCTTGTATACCATCTGGTAACACTCCAGATGACGGTGCCCACGCATGTTCACCGGTTGCAACAACATCCTTAAAACAGTATTCCATCAGTTGTAGATGTTGTAAACCTTTCTCTCTGAATTTCTCTACATTTGGATTTTCCTACAAATGTGAAGAAGAACAAGAGAATTTAAAATACCAAAGGAAATAAATAAATAAATAAAATTATGTTAACTGAAAATTACGTAGTAATTACAAGTACCTTTATTTTCCTATCCCACCAATCTGCACTCGCTTGAATTGTTTTTTATCGGGATCCCATCATAAACCAGTCTCTTTTCCAACTAAAGTATCACATTCTTTCCATGTACCTTTGAGGTTGTCCCACTTGTTCTTCAACTTAACTTTATCATAGTTTTTTCCGGTTTTGTCATTAAACTTTTGCACCAGATTAGACCATCCTAATCTACTGAAGTGAGTTCCAGGACGATTTCCTGTTAAAATTTCTTCCACATATATATTTAAAAATAGTTCTGTAGTTTCTGCATCCCATTTAGCCTTCTCAGAGTTGTTATTCAATGTCATTTTCTTGCTCATTTTCTTTCATGCATTAAGAACATTAAGAACATGTGGTTAATAATAATATTAAAATAGAGAACTAAATAAATAAAAAAGAGAAAGATACAAAAATTAAGAGCATCAAGGGAAAAAAAATCAACTATTAATCACTCATATTATTAGAAATCAGTGTTATCATTGTTGCATGCAAGCACGTTAAAAAGGAATAAAAATAAAAGTACATACTAGATATTGTGTATAATAAATTGGTACACTACAAAAAAAAACATACCTTATGAAAAAAGTACTTGTACTGGTTGTTAGTTTGTTATTTTAAAGAGGAATAAGAGACAAAGAAAAAGAATCTGTACAAGAAAAAAGGAGAAGAAGTCTATTTATAGTAATAGATAAGACTCTTCATTTTGCATAAAGTATTCAAGGAGATGAATCTATTAAAGTTATTGGGAGAATTCTAGGAGATTTATTAATTTAGAGAAATAAAAAAACAAGATTAATCAAAGAAAACATCAAAAACAAGAAAAATCAAAAAAGAATTTGAAAAATTACAAGATGATTCATGTATTTGATATCTTTAATTTTTAAAATAATGGTAGAAATAAAAAAAACTATTAAAAATCAA
>MU776775.1:2446-16208 GCA_026770625.1 Nicotiana glauca
GATTATTAAAATCGCGCCTAAAGCGGCTAACGTGTTATATATTTTGGGAAGGCCGTGAAATTCGCTAAACGGCCTATCCCGAATACTAAGTATTTTTTTAGTAAGTAATTAATGAGGGCCCCGTAATTTGTATTTGGTTTGGCGAGGCTCGTCTCATTTTTATTATTAAAAGGCCAACCTAAAATGAACTAAAGTTTTCTATTTATTATTTGTCTCTAAAAGGCCGATTAATTCACAATTATAAATTCGGGCCACGAATTTAAGTTCGAATTCAAACAAAAGGGAAGACCCTTTTAGCTTGAACCCGCTACCTAATTCGAAACCCAATTTTATATCATGGCATTTTAACTTTGCCAGGGCCATGAACAAAGTTATATGACTACGAAATTGTTGAATTTTTGCAATTTGCTTAGCTCAGGCCCAAAAGGAAGCCCAACCTTGAAAGCAGACCGGTGTCGTGGAATTTAAGACTCAGGATCGAGTACCCTCACAGCACAAAACAGCATGCCTTTGACTTCAGAATTACAAACTGATCTCATATCAAATTTTAATCAAATCAAGCAAAAGGGTAAAGGAATGAAACATCACTAAACCATAGCACCCATTTTGAGATAAATCCATTGCTTAAAAAGAGATTACTCCAATAACACCAATTGCGCAGTATGCCACTTTAATTTTAAAAAAAACCTAAACTAACTTAAACCAAAACATGAGGCTCAGAACCTCAATGAAACTCAAAGATCCTAGAGAGATTGGCACTATACGACCATAACTTTAAACACAAAGTTTAGTAAACTAAAATTCAGGTATAAACATAGAGACAGGAATTCAAAGGGAATATTGCCTAGATCGATTGGCTATTATCTTACGAACCATCCCTGAAGTAAAAGGGTTATTTGTTCCTTAACAAACATGATGTGACTGAAATACATGGTAAAAGAATTCAAAGGCAGTCCACGTTGCATATAAAATTATCTATCGATTTCACTAGACCAGTTACTCATCCAAAATTCGTGACAGTTCAGGATCAAATGCAATAATAAGAGTTCGATTGTCAAAAACCAACATTCAGCTATGGGATATTTACTAGCAAATTGAGTCCCTCACTAAATGCAAACCAAATTCAACTCTTAGAAGAGTAATGTCGATAGTCAATAGAATACAATGTACCAAAACAACTCAGAACAAAAAAAAACAAAAAAAAAAGATTCAGGGAAACAGAAAGACGTTCTACAAACCTCATCCAGAAAACAAACACAGTTGAGTCAAAACAAATGCCATCCTAAGCACCATCATTAACACAATGAAATAAGAGGGGAATAGGGGATTGAACTTCAATTTCTTCTAATGAATTTCGTGACTGAAGGTACAAAGGAGGCCGACGAGCTAAACTCAACTGGTAAAAATCGAAACAAACAGCAAAACAAAATGCGTAGCTTGGTAGAAGCAACAGCAGCTACCTCGAAAAGAAACCTATGAAATAAACAGTAGCAAGTCGAACTATGACGAGCACTCAAACCGACGACAACGACGGAAAACCAAACGGAAATGCGTCTCACTCAATTCTTCTTCAACCAAAATCCATTGAAATAGGTCTACTGTTAATAACCACTTAAGCTAAAAAAATGTGTGGTTTGTAATTTCAAATCTAAGTGAGAATCAGAACTTCAAGCTGACACAGAGGAATTTATAAGCAATATTCAAATCCATGATTAATAAACCGATTCAAATGATGATTTGAATTCAAACACTTACTTCAACGAACAAAACAACACAAAACTAATATGTGAGAGAGTATAGGAAAATCTCATGTTGTGTCTATAAAATTAGTCATAAACACGACATACAAATCGACGCTAATGGTCGTTCTCTTAACAGAGGAGAACCTGTAACCTCACGAAATTATTTTTATAGAACATGAATTATCCAAATCAAGCTACATTATCAAAATAGAGAGGAGTACCTTGAAGTAAAAACAGAATAGGAGATTCAAATCGAATCTAATAAACCTTCACTCGGAACTTTTAACTAGAATTGTTAGAGAGAAAACAGGAGGCGTCAACTGGAATTTTACCAAACATCAACAGCGACAAGCTCGGCAATCAGCTCCGATTCAATCGAACTCCATGGAGAACGGAAGAAGAACAAATAGTGAACTAAAATTGAAAACGAAATTTCAAGACCTTCAGAAACCTAGAATCTAATGATCTGAAATTTTCCTCTGTGATTTCACTCGTTCTCTCCGGAATACCCTCTGAATTTTTTCTCTGAATCTTCTCCCCTCAATCTTCTATAGCGTTGAAGCTTGCTGAGTGGTGAGGATGGATAGAGACACGTAAAATCCGTGTCTCTATTGTATGAGGCTCCGTTAATTTCAAGAGAAAAATGGGTTGGGTTATCAAATGGGTTGGGTTTGGGCGTGGGTTGGGCTTGGGCGTGGGTTTGGCTTGGGCATGGGTGTGACATTGATTTGGGCCAGGTGTATTTCATTAGTAAGAGGCCCAATTTCGGGCATTATATTAAAAGTACCCATTCCTTTGTTTGTTATTTGTTTTCTTCTTTTATTTCTTTTGCTTTTTGTATTTATTTTTAATTTGTATTATATATATTTTTTGTATTTTTTCTTGATTTTATAAAATTGAGAGATTAAACTAATAATTAAACTATTTAAAGTCTAAAATTATTTAATAACTATTTTGTAGATTTTCAATTAAAGCAGTAAAATGCTAAAATGAACTATTTTTGTAATTTTCTTTAGATTGTTAAAATGAATTAATGCATATTTTTTATATTTTTAACATGAGTTATTATGCAACCAATTAATACGAAAAATGCAACAAAATTCTTAAAAATTGTAAAATTATTTAATTTGAAACTTTTGGAATAATTTGCTTAGGGCAAAAATCACGTGCTCACAAGGGATATTAAGGGAGTTTTTCCTATTTATGTATTCGTAACGACTCTTTACCCATTCTGTGTCGTTGAGCTCAGCTTCTTGTATGATCCTTAAGGAAGGGATTTCTACTTCGATGGGAATGATGGCTTCTGTACCATAAACCAGCATATAGGGGGTTGCCCCGGTTGATGTGAGGACAGTGATGCAATACCCCAATAGAGTAAATGATAGATTTTCGTGCCATTGCTTATGTTTCTCTACCATTTTTCTCAATATCTTCTTGATGTTCTTGTTGGCGGCTTTTACGGCTTCTTTCATCTAAGGCATGTAGGCTGTAAAATTCTTGTGTTTGATCTTGAAGGTTTCACACATAGCTTTCATTAAGTCACTATTGAGGTTGGAGCCATTATCAGTAATGATTGACTCTGGAATCCCGAACCGACAGACGATATGGTCGCGGACGAAGTGTGCCACGCCTTTCTTAGTCACTGCGTTGTAAGATGCTGCTTTGATCCATTTGGTGAAATAGTCAATTGCTACTAGGATAAACATGTGCCCGTTGGAAGCGGCCTGCTCGATTGGACCAATAATATCCATTCCCAAAGCGGCGAAAGGCCTTGGTGATCTTGTTGCATTAAGCTCATTTGGTGGCACCTTTATCATGTCCACATGTATCTGGTGGCGGTCTAGACATACTGGATGCAGTCCGTCTCCATAGTCATCCAAAAGTAACCAGCCCGGAGTATCTTCTTGGCTAAGACAAAACCGTTCATATGTGGACCACATGTCCCGGCATGGATTTCTTCTAGCAGCTTGGATGCTTCCTTTGCGTCGACACACCTTAGTAGCCCCAAATTAGGAGCCCTCCTATATAGGATTTCTCCGTTGTGGAAGAAATTATTGGACAGCCTCCGAAGGGTGTGCTTTTGAGTAGGATTTGCAAGTTCTGGGTATTCTACTCTTATCAAATATTCCCTGATATCATGAAACCAAGGCTTTTCATCTTCTTCTTCAACATGGGCACAATAATCTGGCTGATCGTGGATCTTTACTGGAATGGGATCAATGAAGTTTTTATCTGGATGTTGTATCATGGATGACAGGGTAGCCAATACATCGGCGAACTCATTCTGGATTCTGGGAACATGTTGGAATTCCGTCTTTGTAACCTCTTCCTCAGTTCTTGCACGTGATGCAGACACGGGAGTATCTTAGAGTTCTTGGTTGCCCATTCTTTTGTACATGATGTATAAGCAAATTTGAATCTCCGATCACTAGCAATTCTTAAATGTTCATGTCAATATCAATCTTAAGCCCTAAGATGCAGGCTTCGTACTCGGCCATATTATTGGTACACGGGAATCTGAGTTTGGTAGACACCGGATAATGCTGACCGGTTTCTGATACTAGGACTGCTCCTATGCTGACTCCTTTGAAATTTGCTGCTCTATCGAAAAACATTCTCCACCCATCATAGGATTCTGCAATGTTCTCTCCTATGAATGATACTTCTTCATCAGGAAAATACGTCTTTAGGGGGTCGTATTCTCCATCCACGGGGTTTTCGACAAGGTGATTTGCTAGTGCCTGTCCCTTGATTGCTTTCTGAGTTACGTAGACAATGTCGAATTCACTCAATAGGATTTGCCACTTGGCTAGCTTGCCGGTGGGCATAAGATTCTAAAAAATATACTTCAAAGGATCCATCCTCGATATGAGATATGTAGTATAGGCACTGAAGTAGTGCTTCAGCTTCTGGGCCACCCAAGTTAGAGCACAACAGGTGTGCTCTAACAGAGAATAATGGGTCTCGTACGGAGTGAACTTTTTGCTGAGATAATAGATGGCCTGCTCTTTCTTCCTTGTTTCATTATGCTGCCCCAGGACGCAATCGAATGCACCATCTAACACTGCGATGTAGAGTAGCAAAGGTCTACCTGGCTTAGGCAGGACTAAGATTGGTGGTGTTGACAGGTATTCCTTGATCCTATCAAAAGCTTTCTGGCATTTATCGATCCACTTGGTGGCGGTATCCTTTTTTAAAATCTTGAAGATTGGCTCACAGATAACTATTGATTGTGCTATGAACCGGCTGATATAGTTAAGTCTTTGACGAGTGTCTGGCGTGTGTATAAATTAAACTCGTACTCTGTCAAAAATTATAGTATAGAAAGATGTCGAACCCACAGAGATTGGTTTATCTATTCTACAGACATATCTTGTTTCAATCACTATTTGAGAAAATCAGAAAGAGTTGAGTTGTAAATTAATTAACTAAAATGCATGAATAGAGCAGTAGAAATTATTTTACTTTTCACAAATACAATAAAAAGGTGTTGGGATCCTGATTTCACTTAATATTTTTATTATATAGTAGATATATTTGTTCTTCAATTTCTATTTCTCATAAATGTTATAAATGCCTCTCACGATTACATTTATATATTATTACTTAAGTTAACAATTAATTGCACTCCTCTCGGTTATACAAATTAAGCGTCAAAATAGTAATATTAAAGAGCTAGAAATATATGCTTAAGCTGAAACATGCTCTTTTTTAGTAAGTCCCTTTCGGTTACCCTACTTGTTATAACTGACTATTACCATTTTCGCCTCTTTCGATTACAAATAATGGTAGAATCAATTTTAACATATAAGAGCTAGATGTCACTAAATAAAGTTAACATCTATCAATACCAAATTTAACTAAATTACTTCTTCCGCCTCTTTCGATTACAGAATTAGTAAGAAGTTAAAATATAGTCCGAAGTAGATAGATGTTAACAAATTAAATAACACCCAACTATAAAGCATATAAAATTTAAATAAAAAGCTTCAGCTCAAGCATGTGAAATTTAGGAATAATATCTACTATTATATAAAAATATTAAGATCCGTCATTCTCCCAACACAAGAAAAGTTACTCCATAATGGAGTTAGTACTGACAACGGAAATATTCTTGCCCATTAAATAAGAAAAATAGAAAGAAATATTCAAAAGAATAATTCCCCTATTTAATTAAAAATGGGAACTAGAGTAATTTCCTACACTGAATAACTGAAGGAATTAATATTTAAAACTAAAAATAGAAGGTAAGATATATCAAATTTTTGCTCCACGTCTTCTCTGCCTCTTCGAATAGCTTCAAGTTCCCATTTTATAGGTTCAGTTGAATGATTGGTAGATCACGTTTCCTCCTGATTTGCTCATCTTTGATTTCATTTCTTTTGCATTTGGTGGTCACGGGCTTGAAATCATTTTCAAGCTTTACGTATGATTCTTTTGTTGTTTTCTTCTATCTTTTCTTCTTTATATAATTTATTGTATTAATTTCTATTTTTTACTTATTTATTATAATTCCTGCAATTAAAATATAGACATTAGTATTTAAATAAAAAGAATTGATACTTATATATGCATGATATTTTCTTCTTATCAAATTCCCCCATACTAAGATGTTTGCTTGTCCTCAAGTAAAGGAAGTAAATAAATATAGTAATTTAAACATTTTAAGAAAAATCATGAGAAGTCAATAGAGAATTAACTAAGACCAATTCACCGGTTTAAACAACCTTTAACCGTACTCAAATTCACTTTTTGAGAATCGAAATTACAATATTTTCTAATCTCAAGTGTGTCTCACTAGATGAAGAGAGATGCCCATATATCACACAATGTATAGATAAAGAACAGAGAAGGGCAGAATTGAAAAATTCGCTCACTCTCAACAAAGAAGTACCTCAAGCTACTGGAAATTACCATAAGCTTGACTATTATGTGGTTCTCCACTAATGTAGGAGTCTTTGAGTCGAGATCATGTAGGACTTTTGCAAGGTTGTAATGTAGGTTTAGGGATAGGTAAGATACATATGGATAATAGTGACTTAAATTCCCTATGGGCACTACACTTTATTTTATCACTTAAGCACAATTGTCTTTGCTATGATTTAAACAATAACCTCTATTTTGTTTCATCCCTTTGCACTTTTTTTTTTTTTTTTTTTGAAGAATTTCAGAAGCAGCTTTCTTTTTCAGTTCTCATGGCAACATCTCAAAAGATTGACAACCTCAAATAATTATTCTTTCACCTGTTATTTTCACAATTACACCTCACGCCTAGATTTTTACATTCAGATCAACTCTTAAATTGCCCAAAAGGGAATTGGGTGAACAAAGAACAAGTCATAACTAACAAACAGGCTAAGGGTTAAAGCTTGGTGATCAATAAAATAAGAGATAATTTATTTAAGCTCAACTTGGCTAACTAGGGATAAAAATTATTAAGGTAGGTCAATTTAGGTTATGGCTCAACAAAGAAGGCCTACGTTCATTTCTTAACTCAAAGATCTACCTAGAATTTCGCCTCAATCCACATTCAAGGCAAGTTCTACATTTCCAGATAAGCAGGAGAACTAGACAATATAAGCTAACAACACAATACACTTGGGCTAACGAAAACTATGATTTCAATCACCAATAAGTAAGTATGAGCTTAGAAAAATGATCATAAAACCCGTGAATGGTACTTAATCGAATTTGTCTTTTCTAAGTCTCATGCTTTTCAAGTCAAATCAAGTTTAGCCAACTTATTTACCAAAACCAGTTAAAACGACTAAAAGTTCTAAAAAAAATATTCAGTTCAAAATATTACGACCATGGCAAAGAACTGAACAAGAAATCCATGGAAGTACATCAAATAAGTTGCCTTAAGAATAAGGCAACTCAAAATTTTTTTCAATTTTTTTTTTCTTCTTTTTTTAAAAGAAAAAAACAATTATAATTTTACTAAAAATACATTTTTCGGTTGTAAAATATACGTTCTATTTTTATTTTTATATTTAACCGAAAAAAACTTAAAAGAAACACATATATAACTAACATATTCCTCTACGCCCTAGCTTAAATAATGTCATATCCTCATGACAAATAAATTAAAAGTAAAAGGAGATAAAGGAGCTTCCCTGATTTATTTATTTTTTCTTTGATTCTGGCCTCATTTCCTTTTTCTTGGCTTCTCAAGGTTTCTTTCATATATTCTCAAGATAATAAGCTGAATGGCACTGATTTACAGCACGTCAAAATGGCTTTCATAGAGCTTGGATTAGCAAGCATTCTGTAAGGATTCAATTCCACTAACCATTCTTGTAAGACATTAATAAATCTCATAAATGAGTTCAAACATGTTTCAATAGAGGAAAAAAAATCTTGATTTATATGATAAACTTATAGCAGCTTATGCCAAGCAGGAAGCTATTTTGCTCAGTAAGAGTTTTCGAACAACAATTTCACAACCAAATCCATAGGAAACCAACCAAAACTTGCTTAGCATTCATATCTGGATAAGAAGTAATAATAATATGCGTCATTATATTAACAAAACATGCATCAGTACAATAACATATGCAGTATTCGATTATCTGCAACTAGCTTATGGACTGCTTATAGGCTCTCTATGAAATAGCCAGGACAAAAACAAAAAGATTTCCCTTTACTCCTTCTCTATACAGTCCATATCAATATATAATTTTTTTTTTCTGAAATTTTTTTTTTTGACCAACAGTAAACAAACAAAAAGAAACTAGCATCCAGCGACTTCAAAATATACTTTAAACTAGAGAAGGAGTACCAAAAAAGATGTTACCTCCCCCACACTTAAGATCATACATTGTCCCAAATGTAATATTCAAGCTGGAGGGTAGCCGGTTCACTACTCGTCATCTGAATTTCCATTGTAGTAACTATCTCCACCAACCATTTGATAAAGGTCCCTTGATTCTTCCATCACATTGTTAGAGCTTTCTCCGATTACCATCCCCCGAAACAACTCAAAATCTATGTCAACATTCCCATCTGGATAACCTGGATTATCAAGTTCTGGTTCAGCTGCATATTGTTCATAAATATGTGGTTCTGGTTGTATTTCGGTTGCGCCTTCTCCCTGGAAGAAGTGATTTACTTGTGGCTGAAAATTATCTTGTCCTGCAGGGAAATTGAAGTTCATGTTTTGGAATGCAAAAGGAGGAACAGTAGGGACGTTAGCCATTTTTAGAGCATCTGCCACATTGTTTACAACATTTCCAAAGTAGTATAAAATATTAGCAGTATAAGAGAAATGCTCTGCTTGTATAGCTTGGACTATAGCTAATTCGTCCCTTATCTTCTTTTGATCAGCGTAAACATTGTCAATTTTATGTTCCAGCCTATCAAAATATGTAGGGAAATCATTAAGCACTGGTGGGGGGGTCAAAGGTAATGCAACAGGGGCTTCGCCATTTGGACCGACACATGGTCCTAGAGCACGAAGAGTGCTCAAACCTATATTTGATGGTAAAGCAGATCCAATATCAGCGCCCGGAGGATTTCCATAAGCAGCGATTAATTTGGTTATAGTAGAACCAAAGTAGACAGATCTTACAGATCTCTTGGTTCTACACTTCTTCATATTAGCACAAATAATCCGCCCAACATTAATCGGTTTCTGTTTCATAATTGCATAAAGCCATGCAGCTCTCATAGCCCTGATTTCATTTGTATTCCTATTTGGTGCTATCCTAAAGCTTAGAATCAACAACCAAACTTTTGCTACCATACTGAGGTTTTTCTGTTAGAACCAGATTCTTTTGCCATTTGCATCACTGTGCCATTCTAGACCAAAAGGGCACATTTCTTGATCTTGATATATTTCCTCCATGTTCGGACGGTTTAAAAATCGCTGCAGATCATCGTCATCCGGATTTGGCAATCCATATATTCGGTTAATGATACCTGGAGCGAAGAAAATAGTTTTTCCCCTAACCGTGGAAGTGTTGGTAGCCGCATCCATGTTCACGTAAAACTCACGAACAAAAAAAGCCACAGCACCTCCTGGATTTTGAGTAAATTGCACCCATTTCATTTGCTCAATCTGTTCAAGAATCGGTCGAATTTCTTGACCATCTTCTTCTGTAAGTGCAAGTCCTCTTTCTTAAATGAACGAACGACCTAAAATTTGCTTTTCCCATGCATCAGCTTCGGGAGAAACAAATCTGGTTCTATCATACCTATGGGAAGTATTTCTGCTCCCAGACGCCATTTTTAGAAAAAGAAATTGGGAGATAAGATGTAAGTTTGAAAATAGTGGAAAGGCCTGTGATGTTGGTAAGGCTGGTGTTTACTTTTTTTTAATTTTTTTTTTACAGAGGGTGAAACTTAATTTATAGGGATATCATTTAGTACACAATACCAACTTGGAGTAGTATTTTGGGCGGTTAATACTTTGGGCAGAGTGAGCCTCAATTTGGCGTGTTCACATGGATATGTTAGAATGACTGATCAGAAAAGCTTTCCTGTATATTCTTTTTGCAGCCTTCTTTCACCTTTTTGGCAATGCATTTAATGTGCTCACTCTTTTCCATATTCTAGAGGAGTTGGATACTTACCATAAATATATTTTTTTTTATTATATGGTAAAAATTTTAGACTTTATTTTATGTATCTAGACATATATAAGGAAGAATATTATTTATTACTACTATATATAAATATAGTTTTACTATTTATGATTTACACATACGCACGTTTATATATATATATTAAAGCTCTTATACCTCCTTAGGACACACAAAAAGCATATTCTTTGAAAAGAATATTCCTCTTCAGTTATTTTATTAAAGTATAGAATTAATATATATATATATATATATATATATATATATATATATATATATATATAAGGACGCACATAAGCTTATCTTATATACATATATGTAGTGTAAATATGCAAATATTCACTTTTTTTAAATATATATATAACTTTAAGCATATATAATTACTTAAGAGTAAATATTATGTCTTTAGCATTAACTTCAAAACATTAATAGAGAAGAAGAAAATAGTTCTGAGTTTAATGTCGTCAGCTCGACTTAAATTTTTTTTTGTTTTTAAGAGAAAAAGATTGTTGAAGTCTGTTTGTCAAAGTTTCTGCTGACATATGGCTTCAAACGATGACCGTTAACTTTAAATTTTTCTCCTCCATTTATATGTTGTATTTCAATGGTACCACAGGGAGTTACTTCTGTTATAATATACGGTCCTGACCATCGTGACTTAAATTTTCCTGGGAATAGTCTCAACCGACTATTGTACAAGAGAACTTGATTTCCAACTTTAAAATCTTTATGGCGAATAAAATTATCATGCCATCTTTTTGTCTTTTCTTTATAAATTTTAGCGTTTTCATACGCTTCAAATCTAAATTCCTCCAATTCATTAAGTTGTAATAAGCATTTTTTACCTGCATCTGGCAGATTTAGATTTAATAATTTTGTAGCCCAATATGCTTTGTGCTCTAGTTCTACGGGTAAATGACAAGCTTTTCCAAAAACTAGTTTATAAGGAGATGTGCCTATTGGAGTTTTGAAAGCTGTTCTGTATGCCCATAAAGCATCATCTAATTTTAGAGACCAATCTTTTCTAGAAGAGTCAATAGTTTTTTCTAAAATTCTTTTTAATTCTCTATTAGACACTTCTACTTGTCCATTTGTTTGAGCATGATATGGTGTTCCTATTTTATGAGTGACTCCATATCTTGACAACAAACTAGCAAATTGTTTATTTATAAAATGAGTTCCCTGATCACTTATGATAACTCGTGGGGTTCCAAATCTAGAAAAAAAATTTTTTTTTTAGAAAATAACAAACAACGCGAGCATCATTTTTTCTAGTAGCTATTGCTTCTACCCATTTTGAAACATAGTCAACAGCTACTAAAATATATTCACAACCGTTTGAAGGAGGAAAAGGCCCCATAAAATCAATACCCCAAACATCAAATATTTCACATACAAGAATAGAGTTAAGAGGCATTTCATCCCTTTTTGAAATGTTATCGTTTTTCTGACATTTGTCACAAGTGGCAACATAATTTCTTGTATCTTTGAATAGAGTGGGCCAAAAAAAACCTGCTTCAAGTACTTTGGCAGCTGTTCTTCTCCCTCCATAGTGACCTCCTACAGCTCCATCATGACAGTGGTTTAGGATATTATTCATTTCTATCTCCGGTACACATCTCCTAATTATGTCATCTGCACAAAATTTAAACAAGTAAGGATCTTCCCAGTAATAATGTCTTGCTTCTTTTTTAAGTTTTTTCTTTTGTTCATAAGAAAAATCTTTTGGAATCCATCCTCCAGCCAAATAGTTGGCAATATCAGCAAACCATGGTGGTCAATTTATAACGGTTGTGACTGAAAATATATGTTCATCAGGAAATTCCTCTTTGATATCTTTTATCTCGGTAGGAGGATTTTCTAAACGAGATAAATGATCAGCTACCTGATTTTCAGAACCTTTTCGATCTTTTATTTTAAGATCAAATTCTTGCAAAAGAAATATCCATCTTAGCAATCTGGGTCTAGCATCTTTCTTTGCTAAGAGGTACTTTAATGCTGCATGATCAGTATAAATTGTAACCTTTGTTCCTATCAAATAGGAACGAAATTTGTCAAATGCAAATACTACTGCTAGTAGTTCTTTCTCAGTTGTAGCATAATTCTTTTGAGCTTTATTAAGTCTTCTACTGGCGTAGTAAATAGGCCTGAAAATCTTTTCTATCTTTTGTCCCAATATTGCTCCTGCTGCTGTATCACTTGCATCACACATTATTTCAAAGGGCTGGCTCCAGTCAGGAGAAACAACAATTGGAGCATTACTCAATTGTTTCTTGAGAATCGCAAATGCTTTTCTGCAATCATCTGAAAATTCAAACTTCATATCTTTCATTAGTAGGTTAGTCAGAGGTTTTGAGATTTTTGAAAAATCTTTTATAAACCTTCTATAAAAATCTACATGCCCTAATAAACTTCTAATTCCTTTAACAGTGGTGGGACGGGGTAATCTTGCTATAAGATCAATTTTAGCCTTATCAACTTCTATCCCTTTAGCCGAAATTTTATGTCCTAAAACAATTCCCTCTGTTACCATGAAATGATATTTTTACCAATTAAGAACTAAATTTGTCTCTTCACATCTTTTAAGAACCAAAGTTAAATGATAGAGACAATCTTCAAATGTCTTACCAAAAAGTGTGAAATCATCCATAAATATTTCAAGAAACGTTTCAGTCATATCTGAGAAAATTGCCGACATGCAACGCTGAAATGTAGCAGGAGCATTGCATAGTCCAAATGGCATTCTTCGGTAAGCATACGTACCTTGGGGGCATGTGAATGTGGTTTTCTCCTGATCTTCTGGAGCAATTGGTATCTGATTATACCCAGAATATCCGTCAAGAAAACAGTAAAAACCATGACGTGCAAATCTTTCAAGCATTTGATCAATAAAGGGTAAAGGAAAATGATCTTTCCTTGTGACGTCATTAAGTCGTCTGTAATCAATACAGACTCTCCATCCTGTGACTGTTCTAGTAGGTATGAGTTCATTATTTTCATTTTTTATTACTGTCATACCTCCTTTCTTTGGTATTACTTGTACAGGACTTACCCAAGGACTGTCAGATATTGGATAAATGATACTTGCTGCTAGAAGTTTCATCACTTCTTTCTTGATGACTTCCTGCATCACTGGGTTTAGTCTCCTTTGGGGTTGGACTATTGGCTTATAATCATTCTCCATAAGAATCCTGTGCATACAAATAGCTGGACTAATTCCTTTGATATCATCTATAGTCCACCCTAAGGCTGTTTTGTTTTTTCTCAGGACTTCAATCAGTTTGCTTTCTTGTTCTATAGTCAAAGAGGATGAAATAATTACTGGCAATATTTCAGGTTCAAGAAACACATATTTTAAATGAGAGGGAAGTTCTTTGAGTTCAATTTTTAATTGGACTCCTTCTAGTGAGACCTTCTCATTTTCTGACTCCTTTTCTA
>MU776783.1:24528-47064 GCA_026770625.1 Nicotiana glauca
GCTATAAGAAACATACAACCAAGGAAATCAACGACGGGGGAAATCATAACTCTAGACCTGCTTAATTTAGTCTCCAACCCTTTGTTTCGTTAGTTGATAATTTTATTGCTTTGTAGTATTTGCTAGTTAATTAGTTAGAAATATAAATCGCAATATTTATAAATTAGAGAGATTATTGGTTAGACTATACAATTCTACCCTTTGCACTAAAGCAACGATTTTTAATTCTTTACCAAAATACCGGTTGTTTGACTCTTATTAGTTGTGTCGCTTAATGCAAAGTTAAAACTGAATTTGAGATTTGGAACCGTGTCTTTTCAAATTTCAGTTATAAAACAAAATAGATGAAAAGAATGAAGGAAAAAGACAAAAAAGGAGAAAAAGGATAAATAAGATTCTTGGCCTAAGAGATGTGCCAAGTCATCTTGTCTATTCCCACAATTTTATATATATAGAGAGAGATATGTAACTACTAGCAATGTAAGTCGCGGAATACAATTCCTTAGCTGCTATTCTGAACACATTTATCTGAGTTACAAAATATCGACTTAAAGGTTGAAGAATTTATCAAAGATGAGGATATCTTGCTTGTAACAATCTAGAAAAGGTTGGCATTGTATTCAATTAATATGACTACCAGTGTCAACAAGTGCCAGTTGGAACTTTGGAGGAGATCCAACAAAAAATTTATAAAGTATGCACCTAGAGGATTAGGTACTAACTCAGTCCGAAGTGAATTTGTCGAAGATAGAAGAGACAGTAATATTAAAAACGATGGATAAGCTGAATAGTTATCTCAAATTATTTGTTATTTTAAAATTTTAAGAGAAAATAAGTTATTTTTTTTCATTTCTACCCTTATAGTAATTGTTGCTGAAGACCACAACACCTCAATTATGAGTGATATTATGATTGCTAAAAAATGAAGCGAAAGAAACAACATGTATTAATAGAAATATAATAAAAAAAAAATTCAAGATTAAACCACTACAATTGGTATTGGAAACAAATATTCTTGACTATTTACTAGCATTTTACCTTTATTCTCAACGTCCACGCCTTCCTGTCAAGGGTCATGCACTCGGTAAGCTGAAGCAACGCCATATCCTTCCTAATCACCTCTCCCCAATACTTCTTTCGCCTACCCTTACTCCTTCTCAGATCCACCAAGGATCAACCTCTCACACTTCTTCGTAATAACATTTGTGTTTGTTCTCTTCATATGACCATACCATCTAAGCATCGCTTCTCATATCTTGTCCTCCATCGAGACTACTCTTACCCTGAGCTGAATATCTTTATTCCTAATCATATCGATCCTGGTATGCTGACACATCTATCTCAACATGAGTGCAGGAAATATGCATCTTTGTTAGTTATAACAATCTCTGTTTATAATTAATACAATCTAAATCGTATCAGACGAAAATATCATTATATTCTCCATTGATAATAACACATCATCTTCAATAAAAACTAAGCTTAATTGGAGGAATATCAATGCGTTTCAGATCTTTATAGCAGAGACTTAGCCCAGATGATGAGTTGTCAACCCATGGTTCTAATTTAATGGCTTCTCTCACCAGTGAGTCCAATTGATTGTAAAACGGTGTAGGAAGGAAAGTATAAGTAGTTCCTCAGTCAATCACAATATTTTTCTCTTGAAAAACAGTAGAGAAATTAACAAAAAAGTCAAGTTTTTTTTCATCACCGGTATGCCTAAGAGGGTAAAGAAATAGTAAAAAAAAGTAGGTTTAACAACTAGAGTGAAAACAAGGTCCCCAAGCATTATCACAAAAAGGTAAGTTTGCTAGGTATATCTAGTTGTGCCCTTGGCACAAAATAGTAGGAATTTTTTTGTCCAAATATTGACTAAGTTGCAACACTAAAGACGCATGAGAAGCGCCAAGCCCTATTACACCATACATCACAGGGTTCACTGGTATAGATTTGGATCTATGATCACATCCGAAAATAATACTTGGAAATGAAATTTCTTCTCCAATTTCATAATAGAAAAGTGAAAGTTTTCGTAGATACATCACCAAATGAGTAACTACTAGCAACGTAAGTCGCAGAATACAGTTCCTTGAAAATATTCTAGAAGCATTTATATGAATTACAAGATAGCGGTTTAAAGGTTGAAGAGTTTACGGAATCGAAGATGGGAAAATCTTACTTGTAATAATCTAGAAAAGGTTGGCATTGTATCCAATTAATATGAATGTCAATGTCAACAAGTGCTAGTTGGAACTTAGGAGGAGTTCCAATAGAAAAGTTTATAAAGTATGCACCCAGAGGGTCCAGTACTTACTCAGTCCAAAGTAAAATTTGGAGAAGATAGAGGAGAATTAATATTGAAAACGGTGGATAAGCTGAATAGTTAACTCCAAATATTTGTTATTTTAAAATTTCAAGACAAAATTAAATATTTTTTTCCATTTTACCTTGTAGTAAATGTTGTGATGACTAAAAACACCTCAATTATTGGTGATATTATGATTGCTCAAGTAGTAATAAGATAATAAGAAGATGAAGCGAAAGAAACAACATGTATTAATAGAAATATAACAATAACATAATACAAGACTAAACCACTACTACTGGCATTGGAAGCAAATACTCTCGACTATTTACAAGTCTTTTGCCTTAATTCTCATCCCCCACACCTTCTATAAAGGGTCATGTCATCGGTAGGCTGAAGCAACGCCATATCCTTCTTAATCACTTCTTCTCGATACTTCTTTCGCCTACATTTACAACTTTCTCAGACCGACCAAGGGTCAATCTCTCACACCTCTTCGTAGGAACATTTGTGCTACTTCTGACTATACCATCTAAGCCTCGCTTCTCATATCTTGTCCTCCTCCGGGACTACTCTTACACTGGGCTAAATATATTTATTCCTAATCTTATCGATTCTGGTATGCCCACACATCTATCTCAACATAAGTGCAAGAAATGTGCATCTTTGTTATTTATAACAATCTTTGTTTATAATCAACACAATCTAAATCGTATCCGACGAGAATGGAATTATATTCTCCATTGATAATAAGAAATCATCTTCAATACATTAAAGCTTCATTGGAGAAATATCAATGACTTCCAGATCTTTGTGGCATAGACTCAATTCAGATGATGAATTGTAAATCCATGATTCTTTTTCAATGGCTTCTCTCACTAATGTTTCAAGTTGGTTATAGAATGGTGAAGCAAGAAAAGTACAAGTAGTTTCTGAGTAGATCACAATATTACCTTCTTGGAAAATAGTAAAGGGATTAACAACAAGGTCCAGTTTTTGTTCACCAACCGGTATGCCTAAGAGGGTCCAGAAATAGTACACAAAGGTACGTTTAACAACAAGTGGAGTGAAAACACTCTCCGGTCCCAATACATTGTCACCAAAGGTAAGTTTGTTAGGGATATCTTATTGTTCCCTTGGCATAAAAATGTAGGAAAGTTTTTTGTCCAAATGTTGGACTAAGTTGAGACACTAAATACGCGTGACAAACGCCAAGCCCTATTACAGCAAATATCATAGGGTTCACTGGTATAGATTTGGATCTGTGACCACATTCAAATATAATACTTGGAAAAGAAATTTCTTCTCCATTTTTCATAATAGAAAGTGAAACATTCCGCAGCTACATCATCCAATGAGTAACTACTAGCAACGTAAGTCGCAAAATACAATTCCTTGCCAGCTATTTTGAAAGCATTTATCCGAGTGACAGGATATAGACTAAAAGGTTGAAGAGTTTAAGAGATCGAAGATGTGGATATCTTGCTTGTAACAATCTTGAAAAGGTTGAAATTGTATCCAATTAATCTGAATGCCAGTGTCGACAAGTGCTAGTTGGAACTTTGGAGGAGTTCCAACAGAAAATTTATAAAGTATGCATCCAGAGGGTCAGGTACTAACTCAGTGCGAAGTGAAATTTGGAGAAGATAGAGGAGAAGTAATAATGAAAATGGAGTATAAGCTGAATAGTTATCTCAAATTATTTGTTATTTCAGAATTTCAAGGCAGAATTAATTATTTTTTTTTATTTTACCCTTGTAGTATTTGTTGTTGATGACTACAAACACCTCAATTATGGGTGATATTATGATTGCACAAATACTATTAAGATAATAAGAAAATGAAGTGAAAGAAATAACATGTAGTAATAGATATATAACAATAAGAGAATACAAGACTAAACCACTACTAATGGCATTAGAAACAAATACCTTCGACTATTTAATAGCCTTTTGCCTTAATTGTCAACCTGAACACCTTCCTCTCATGGGTCATGTCCTCGGTAGGCTCAAGCAACATCATATTCTGCCTAATCACCTCTGCCCACTACTTATTTCGCCTACCCTGACCCCTTCTTAGACTTACCAAGGGTCAATCTCTCACACCTCTTCGTAGGAACATTTGTGCTTCTTCTCTTCATATGACCATACCATCTAAGCCACGCTACCCATATCTTTTCCTCCATCGAGACTACTCCTACGCTGGACTGAATATCTTTATCCCTAATCTTATCGTTTCTGATATGTCCACATATCTATCTCAACATTAGTGCAGGAAATGTGTATCTTTATTAGTTATAACAATCTTTGTTTATAATCGACACAATCTAAATCGTATACGACGAGAATGGCATTATATTCTCCATTGATAATAGCACATCATCTTCAACAAATATAAACCTTCATTGGAGGAATATTAATGCCTTACAGATCTTTGTGGCATAGACTCAACTCAGATGATGAGTTTTCAACCCGCGGTTCTTTTTCAATGGCTTCTCTCGCTAATGTTTCAAGTTGGTTGTAGAACAGTTAAGGAAGGAAAGTATAAGTAGTTTCTGTGTCAATCACAATATTACCTTCTTGGAAAACAGTAGATGGATTAACAACAAGATTCAGTTTTTTTTCACCAACCAATATGCCTAAAAGGGTCAAGAAGTAGTACACAATGGTAGGTTTAACAATAAATGGAGTGAAACACTCCCCGGTCCCCAAGAGTTGTGACCAAAGGTAAGTTTGCTAGGGATATCTAATTGTGCCCTTGGCACACAACAGTAGGATTTTTTTTGTCCAAATGTTGGACTAAGTTGTCATACTAAAGACACATAAGAAGCGCCAACCCTCCTATGCATATCATAGGGATCGCCGGTATAGATTTGGATATGCGACCACATCCAACAACAATACTTCGGAAAGAAATTTCTTCTCCATTTTCATAATAGAAAGTGAAAGTTTTTCGGTTAAATCACAAAATGAATAACTACTAGCAACGTAAGTCGAAGAATACAATTCCTTAGCAGCTATTTTAAAAGCACTTATCTGAATTACAAGATAGCGGATTAAAGGTTGATGAGTTTACATGATCAAATATGGGGATATCTTGTTTGTAACAATCTAGAAAAGGTCGGCATTGTATCCAATCAATATGACTGTCAGTGTTAACAAATGCCAGTTGGAACTTTGGAGGAGTTCCAATAGAAAAGTTTATTGAGTATGCACCGAGGGTCAGGTACTAACTTAGTCCGAAGTGAATTCGGAGAAAGATAGAGGAGAAATAATATTGAAAACAGCTGATAAGCTAAATTGTTGTCTCAAATTATTTGTTATTTTAGAATTTCAAGATAAAATTAGTTATTTTTTTTATTTTACCATTGTAGTAATTGTTGCCGATGACTACAAATACCTCAATTATGGTGGATATTATGATTGCACAAATACGAATAAGATAATAAGAAAATAAAGCGAAAGAAACATGTAGTAATAGAAATATAACAATAACGGAATACAAGATTAAACCACTACTACTGGTATTGGAAACATATACCCTCAATTATTTACTAGTCTTTTACCTTAATTCTCAATCCCCACACCTTTTCTAAAGGGTCATGTCCTCGGTAGGCTGAAGCAATGCCATATCCTCCCTAATCACCTCTTCCCGATACTTCTTTCACCTACCTTTATAACTTTCTCAGACCCACCAAGGGTCAATCTCTCACACCTCTTTGTAGGAACATTTGTTCTACTTATGACTATACCATCTAAGTCTCGCTTCTTATATATTGTCCTCCTCCGAGACTACTCCCACACTGGGCTGAATATATTTATTTCTAATCCTATCGATCCTGGTATGCCTACACATCTATCTCAACATGAGTGCAAGAAATGTGCATCTTTGTTATTTATAACAATCTTTATTTATCATTAACACAATCTAAATTGTATCCGACGAGAATGGCATTATATTCTCCATTGGTAATAAAAAATCATCTTCAATAAAATTAAAGCTTCATTGGAGGAATATCAATACCTTCCAGATCTTTGTAGCATAGACTAAATTCAGATGATGAGTTGTAAACCCATGATTCTTTTTCAATGGCTTCTCTCGCTAATGTTTCATGGTTATAGAATGGTGAAGGAAGAAAAATATAAGTAGTTTCTAAGTCAATCACAATAATACCTTTTTGGGAAACATTAGAGGGATTAACAACAAGATCCAGTTTTTGTTCATAACCGGTATGCCTAAGAGGGTCAAGAAATAGTACACAAAGGTACGTTAAACAACAAGTGGAGTGAAAACACTCTCCGGCTCCCATACATTGTCACCAAAGGTAAGTTTGCTATGGATATCTAATTGTGACCTTGGAACCAAAAAGTAGGAACTATTTTTTGTCCAAATGTTGGACTAAGTTGAGACACTAAATACGCGTGAGAGGCGCCAATCCCTATTACGGAATATATCATAAGGTTTACTGGTATAGATTTGGATTTGTGGCCACATCCAAAAACAATACTTGGAAAAGAAATTTCTTCTCCATTTTCATAATAGAAAGTGAAATATTCCATAGCTACATCATCAAATGAGTAACTACTAGCAACGTAAGTCGCAGAATACAATTCCTTGCCAGCTATTTTGAAAGCACTTATCTGAGTTACATGATATCGATTAAAAAGGTTGAAGAGTTTATCAGATCGAAGATGTGGATATCTTGCTTGTAACCATGTAGAAAAGGTTGGCATTGTATCCAATTAATCTAAATGCCAGTGTCGACAAGTGCTAGTTGAAACTTTGGAGGAGTTCCAACAAAAAAATTATAAAGTATGCACCCAGAGGGTCAGGTACTAACTCAGTGCGAAGTGAAATGTGGAGAAGATAGAGGAGAAGTAATATTGAAAACGGGGGATAAGATGAATATTTATCTCAAATTATTTATTATTTTAGAATTTCAAGACAAAAGTAGTTATTTTTTCCATTTTACCCTTGCAGTATTTGTTGTTGATGACTACAAAAACTTCAATTATGTGTGATATTATGATTGCACAAATACTAATAAGATATTAAGAAAATAAAGTGAAAGAAACAACATGTAGTAATAGATATATAACAATAAGAGAATATAAAACTAAACCACTACTAATGGCATTAGACATAAATACCCTCGACTATTTACTAGCCTTTTTCCATAATTGTCA
Organism: Nicotiana glauca; assembly: GCA_026770625.1. Taxonomy (NCBI): domain Eukaryota; kingdom Viridiplantae; phylum Streptophyta; class Magnoliopsida; order Solanales; family Solanaceae; genus Nicotiana; species Nicotiana glauca. The sequence goes on from MU776783.1 coordinate 32,020, forward strand.
ACCTGCACATCTTCCTATCACGATTCATGTCCTCGGTAGGCTGAAGCAATGCCATATCCTGCATAATCACCTCTTCCCAATATTTCTTTCACCTACCTTGACCCTTCTCAGACTTACCAAGGGTCAATCTCTCACACCTCTTCGTAGGAACATTTGGGCTTTTTCTCTTCATATGACCATACCATCTAAGCCTCGCTACCCATATCTTTTCCTCCACCGAGACTAATCCTACACTGGGCTGAATATCTTTATCCCTAATCTTATTGTTCCTGGTATGCCCGCATATCTATCTCAACATTAGTGTAGGAAATGTGCATCTTTGTTTGTTAAAAAAATCTTTATTTATAATCGACACAATCTAAATCGTATGCGACGAGAATAGCATTATATTCTCCATTGATAATAGCACATCATCTTCAATAAATATAAACCTTTATTGGAGGAATATTAATGCCTTCCAAGTCTTTGTGGCATAGACTCAACTCAGATGATGAGTTGTCAACCCACAGTTCTTTTTCAATGGCTTCTCTCGCTAATGTTTCAAGTTGGTTATAGAACGGTTAAGGAAGGAAAGTATAAGTAGTTTCTGAGTCAATCACAATATTACCTTCTTGGAAGATAGTAGATGGATTAACAACAAGATTTAGGCTTTTTTTCACGAACTAGTATGCCTAAAAGGTTCAAGAAGTAGTACAAAATGGTAGGTTTAACAATAAGTGGAGTGAAACACTCCCCGGTCCCCAAGAGTTGTCACTAAAGGTAAGTTTGCTAGGGATATCTAATTGTGCCCTTGGCACACAACAGTAGAAATTTTTTCTCCAAATGTTGGACTAAGTTGTCATATTAAAGACGCATGAGAAGCGCCAACCCTGTTATGCACATCGTAGGGATCACCGGTATAGATTTGGATCTGTGACCACTTCCAAAAACAATACTTGGGAAAGAAATTTCTTCTCCATTTTCATAACAGAAAGTGAAAGTTTTTAGTTAAATCACAAAATAAATAACTACTAGCAACGTAAGTCACAGAATACAATTCCTTCGCAGTTGTTTTAAAAGCACTTATCTGAATTACAGGATAGCGGCTTAAAGGTTGATGATTTTACAAAATCGAAGATGAGATATCTTTTTTGTAACAATCTATAAAAGGTCAGCATTGTATCCAATCAATATGACTGCCAGTGTCAACAAGTGCCAGTTGGAACTTTGGAGGAGTTCCAACAGAAAAGTTTATTAAGTATGCACCCGAGGGTCAGGTACTAACTCAGCCTGAAGTGAATTTGGAGAAAGATAGAGGAGAAGTAATATTGAAAACGGTGGATAAGCTAAATTGTTGTCTCAAATAATTTGTTATTTTAAAATTCAAAACAAAATTAGTTTTTTTTTCATTTACCCTTGTAGTAATTGTTGCTGATGACTTCAAATACCTCAATAACAGGGGATATTATGATTTCTCAAATACTAATAAGATAATAAGAAAATGAAGCGATAGAACTAACATGTAGTAATAGAAATATAACAATAACAGAATACAAGATTAAACCACTACTACTAGTATTGGAAACAAGTACTCTCGACTATTTACTAGCCTTTTACCTTAATTCTTAATCTCCACACATTCCTGTCAAGGGTCATGTCCTCGGTAAGCTGAAGCAATACTATATCCTGTCCAATTACCTCTCCTCAATACTTCTTTTGCCTACATTTATCTCTTCTCAGAACCACCAATGGTCAATCTCTCACACCTCTTTGTAGGAACATTTGTGCTTCTTCTATTCATATGACCATACCATCTAAGCCTCGTTTCTCATATCTTATCCTTAAACGATACTACTCCTATACTAGGCTGATTATATTTATTTCTAATCTTATCGTTCCTGGTATGTCCGCATATCTATCTCAAAATTAGTGCAGGAAACGTGCATCTTTGTTAGTTATAACAATCATTGTTTATAATCAACTCAATCTGAATCGTATCCGACGAGAATGGCATTATATTCTCCATTGATAATTGCACATCAACTTCAATAAAAATAAAGCTTCATTGGAGTAATATTAATGTCTTCCAAGTCTTTACTGCATAGAGTCAACTCAGATAATGAGTTATCAACCCACGGTTCTTTTTCAATGGCTTCTCTCACTAATGTTTCAAGTTGGTCATAGAACAGTGAAGGAAGGAAAGTATAAATAGTTTCTGAGTCAATCACAATATTACCCTCTTGGAAAATAGTAGAGGGATTAACAACAAGATCCAATTTTTGTTCACCAACCGGCAAGCCTAAAAGGGTCAAGAAATATTACACAAAGGTAGGTTTAATAACAAATGGAGTGAAACACACCCCGGTCTCCAAGCATTGTCACCAAAGGTAAGTTTGCTAGGGATATCTAATTGTGCCCTTGACACAAAATAGTAAGAATTTTTTTGTCCAAATGTTGGACTAGGTTGCGGCACTAAAGAAGCATGAGAAGTGCCAAGCCCTATTATGGTAGACATCTGTCACGACCCTAAACATAGACCTGATCGTGATGGCGTCTCTCGTGAAGAAAAGTCCAGCCGACACAACACCCATATTAACCCTTTAATCATTAATAGCCATTCTAAAGCCTTTAATTAAATAAATGTTTCATAATATAAGTCTAAATAAATAGTGTGTCATGACCCAATTCCACAATGGGTCATGAGGGCGCCCGACACCCTTGTCAGGCAAGCCAATGCGGAAACATTACTAAAATTCTTATGTTACTTCTAATTAAAAATAAGTTGAATAAACACTTAACTTGAAATTTAAACCACAAGGACGAAATACTGTAGATAATATAAGTACACAACCCCAAAATGATCATCTACCAAGTATGTGCCAGAACCTAGTGTCACAAGCTACGGGCGACTAGTAGAATATACAAAACAAAAGAACATCTGTATCCTACTGTCTGAGATAAAGAAAGACAACAAAAGCAAAAGAAGACTCCACCCGGCTGCTGAGCGGCATAGGAAGGGGAGCAACTCATCGTACAAGTCTCTGCCTCAACTCAAGGGCGTGCACCAGATCGGTAACCAGATGTATCAGCCTCAGATCCTGTACAATTAAGTACAGAAGTGTAGTATGAGTACATAAATAATATGTACCCAGTAAGTATCCTGTCTAATCTCGAAGAAGTAGAGACGAGAGGTTGACTTGATACCTACTAGGGTCAAGATAATATAATAATAATATGCTATGCAAAGCATGAAGAGTTTCCAATAACAACAAGTTAAAATAAAAAAATCACAATCATGTTCTTGACCATATTTCAATTATCATTTTCCTTTTTACATACTTAGCAAGTAATCATTTTATGTCTAATATTAAGCATATATATCATACGCAATCACGCCTGTACCATAGATACATCTATTTTCACCGAGGCAATCGGCCATATCCATAAATATCAAGAAAAATCAGGAATGCACACAAGGCTCATTTTTATACAAGGAAATTCTTACGAAAGTTCAACAAGTTCGTATATTCACTTTTCATTTCTCCCAAGTCTCTAGCATATAATAAATGATCATATTGGAAATTTAAATAAAAGATACCTTCAAATTAGGCATGATGTGGATCCTAAACTATCCAAGCAATTAACAACTTAGTAGATACGCACGGACTCTCTTCACCTAGTACGTACGTAGCCCCCGCATTTAGCAAAAAATTCTCATTTATTAATACTATGGGGATAATTCCCTCTTACGAGGTTAGAAAGGAGACTCATCTCGCTCCAAGGCGAACTTCCAATATTAAAATCAAATCCAAACCCTCAAGTCGGAGCCAAACGATCACAAATAAGTTAAAGGAAGTAAGAACTAGTCAATATAAGTTTACAAGATCAAATTCTAGATAGTTAAGCCATTTCCCTACACCTTTCACAAATTTCCTAAATTCTGACCCCTGGCCCACGTGCCCGGATTCCGAGATTTTTTTAAGGAAGTTGTTCTCTACAACCTAAGGATCGATAATATATCATGTCTAGTTCATTATATAGCAAATAACACGATTAAATCTTAGTTTTATTAAAACTCTAGGTCTAGCTATAACCCTTGATTTTTACTTAGTTTTTAGTGTTTAATCTACCTAATGTACATTTATTTAAACTAAAGATGAATGGGAATTACTTACCTTACAATGTTTTGTTGAAACCCTCTCTTTGGAAGCACCCAAATCGCCCGAGTGTGGAGTTGTGAATGAAGTAAATGGCTTTGAGTTCGAATTAAATGAACTCTCTGCCCCCAGCGTTTTCCGCTTCTGCGGCACCTTTCCGCTTCTGCGGTAACCGCTTTTGCAGTTTTGGGCCGCTTCTGCGGTTCTGGCCCAATTTGGCTGGACCGTTTCTGTGGTCGAATTTCTGCTTTAAAAAAATTGCTTCTGCGATTTTCCATGGGCCTGTCCTTGGACGCTTCTGCGGAGGCCTGACCGCACCTGCGGTCCCACTTCTGCGGTCCCAGAACCGCAGATGCGGTTATGACAGAAGCAGCAGTTCAGCCTCTTCTTCAAATTTTAACTTCACTGGAGCCCCGATCATTTGACACTCGAGGCTCCCAAGTCCCGCCCGAACATACCGATAAGTCTGAAATCACGAGGCGGACCTACTCGAATCCTCGGATCACTCAAAACAACGCTAAATCTAGGAATCGTATCGTAAAACCAAATGGATCAAACTATTGAACTTCAAGTTATTAGTTCTCTTTTAACGGGTTAAAATACATTTAAACTACTCGGATTGAAACCAAATTTTACGAGTGAGTCTTAACCGATATTTTGGACATGTACCAAGTTTCGGAACCGAAATCCGAGCCCGGCACCTAGGAAATCAATGAACACTTATTTTCTTTAATTCTTTAAAACTTCAATTTAACAATTTCACATAAAAATTCTTTACTCGGGCTAGGGATCTCGGAATTCGATTCCGGGCATACGCCCACCAGGTCTCATATTTTCCCACGGATCCTCCGGGACCATCAAATCATGAATTCGGGTCCGTTTCCCAAGAATGTTAACCGAAGTCAAACTTGGCCTTTTGAGAAAACCTTAAAGAAGCAAATGGACATATTCTTACTCAAAACTATTCCAATTTCAGAACCATCTGTCCCAGCAAGTTATAAATTAGATAAAACAAGCGCGAAAAGTTTTATTTAAGGGAGCGGAGTTCTAAAAATGCAAAATGACCAGTCGGGTCGCTACACAGTGCAAAAATATCACGCAAGCCCGACATCGAGGTGTCACTAGTTATGAGCATCTACTACAACTGTCTAACCATATCAAGACCAAAATTGTCGAAAGGTCACAAGAGCATATACGGAAGAATAAAGAGGGAGAAAGCAGAGCCGTGATCGCCAGGCAGCTAACTTGCTAACTCAAATGAAACTGCCACCAAGCTCAAAAAATACCTGAATCTGCATACAATGTGCAGGGAGTAAAGTGAGTACTTCAATTTCAGTGAGTAACAATCATAACTAAAGTCTGAATGGTAAAAAACCATGAAAAGTGCATCAACATGCTGTTAGAAGCAGTAGAAAACCAGTAAGAAAGCAATGAAGCTGTGAAAAACTGTTAAGCATCTTAGCTCAGTTCAAACTTCTTTAAAATGACTTTTTCAACAGCTATGCAAATGAATGTAAAACAAATAGTGCAGATAAGCACAGAAAATTTGCCCCTCAGGCATAATATCAACAAATCTGCCCCTCGGGCAATATCTCAGAACAGTACCAGCCCCTCGGGCAATCACATAGAACAATACCTGCCCCTCGGGATATATCTCACATCACAATGGGTACCCATGCCAACTGGGGGTATGTAGACTCCTGGAGGGGCACCTTACGGCCCAAGCTCAATATCAAGCCATCTCGTGGCATCATAAATAGGCTCTCGACCTCATATCAATATCAAGCCACCTCGTGGCATAGAATCTCAGGCCCTCGGCCTCATAATCAATATCAGTGTTTCACCGCTGTGGCGTGTAGCCCAACCCAAAAGATATCCTCAAAACACAGGCCCTCGTCCTTACTCAGTCAAAGATCACATGAGCCTCTTGGGCAACAGTAAAACAGTGTTTCTCAGCCCAAAACATCAATTAAACATCATTTGAGTATTAAAACTGAGTGAACATGGCTGAGTTTGAAAACAAAGGAAAATAACATGACTTAGTTCAAGCATAAGTCAAAATAGTGAGGAAATATCAACAAAAATCCCCGAAGCGTTCAAATAATTGACACGAAGCCCATGTATGGCATTCAGCCCAAATAATAATGACAGCAAATAGATTTCAGTCAAATATACGGAAAAATCATCAATTGGGACAGACCAAGTCATAGTCCACAATAGTGCACAACCTCATGCTCGTCATCAAGCATGTGCCTCACCTCAATATAGAACCACGATGTGCAATCCGTGGTTTCAAACCCTCAGAACATCACTTACAATCATTACTAACCTCGATCCGATCCAAACTCTAGCCCGTGATGCCTTGCCCGCACGAATCGACTTCTGGATGCTCCAAACCTAGCCACAATCAGTACATAATCATTAAAATATGCTAAGGGAACGAAGCCCACTCGAAAATATCCAATTCATATCAAAAATCCTGAAATTGCTCAAACCCGGCCCCCAGGACCATGTCTCAAAATCCGACAAAAGTCACCTCAATAGAATCCTCATCCCCACACGAGTCTATACATACCAAGAACATCAAAATCCATCCACAAATGACCCTTTCGAATCCCAAATTTTAGGTCTCCAATTTCAAGCCTAGTTCTTCAATTTTAGGCTTAGATTCCATGATTTACAAGGTGGAATTCACATAATAATCGAGTATTGAGTTCAAAAATCTTACCTCAATAGAATCCTCATCCTCACACGAGTCTATACATACCAAGAACATCAAAATCCATCCACAAATGACCCTTCGAATCCCAAATTTTAGGTCTCCAATTTCAAGCCCTGGTTCTTCAATTTTAGGCTTAGATTCCATGATTTACAAGGTGGAATTCACATAATAATCGAGTATTGAGTTCAAAAATCTTACCTCCAAGTGATTCCCCTTGCATCCCTCTTCAATCCTCTTCAAAAAGCTTCAAAATAGACCAACAATGGAGAAACTTAGTCTCAAATTCGTGGAAATGAGCTTTTAAAACATTCTGCCCAGCACTTAAAATTTCTCAATTGCGATCGCAAAAATTGCCTCGGGATCGCGAAGCACAAATAGGACTGCCCCTCAACGTACCTTACGTGATCGCGGAACAACACACGTGATTGCGGAGCACTACCAAGCCAACTTACGTGATCGCGACCATCCCACGTGATCGTATAGAACAAAGCCTCCCACTTCTCACCTGCCCACTTTCCTCAACGCGAACGCAACCTTGCCCATGCGTTCGCGAAGCAATAACTCTCAACACACTGTGATCGCGACCTGGCTTTTACGATCGCAAAGAGCAATTCTTCACCCCTGCCTAGCTGAGCCTACGCGATCGTGAACGCTTATACGCGATCGCGAAGAACAAAAATGCCTGCAACTAAAACCAGAAATTCTGCAACTTTCAAAACATGACATTGGTCCGTTTAACTACTCAAAACTCACCCGAGGCCCTCGGGACCTCAACCAAACATGCCAACATATCCTAAAATCTTATTCAAACTTGTTCCAACCTTCGAAATGCTCAAAACAACATTAAAACACCGAATCTCATCGGATTCAAGCCTAAGAATTTCAAGAACTTTCAAATTATGCTTTTGATCAAAAACCCAACCAAACCACGTTCGAACGACCTGAAATTTTGTACACACGCCCCAAATGACACAAAGGAACTACTGCAACTTCCAAAATTTCATTTTGACCTCTATATCAAAATCTCACCTATCAACCGGAAAACGCCAAAATCTCAATTTCGCCAATTCAAGCCTAAACCATCCACGGACCTCCAAAATTCATTACGATCACGCTCCTATGTCCCAAATCATCTAAAGAAGCTAACCAAATTGTAAAAATTCCGATCCGAGATCATTTACAAACAAGCCAAATCTTGGTCAAACCTTTCAAATTTTAATCTTTAAATTGAGAACTGTTTTCCAAATTCATTCTGATTAACCTGGAACCAAAATCAATGATTTACATAAGTCATAATTCACCACACGGGGAAAGTCATGCTTGAGAGCTAACGATCAAAATGCAAAAGCTCAAAACAACCGATCGGGTCGTTACAACAGCATAGGATTCGCTGGTATAAAATTGGATCTGTGACCACATACAAAAAACAATACTACAGAAAGTGAGTTTCCGTAGCTACATCACCAAATGAGTAGATAATAGCAACGTAAGTCGCATAATACAATTCTGTGGCAGCTATTCTGAAAGCATTTATCTGAGTTACAGGATAGCGACTTAAAGTTTGAAGAATTTACGAAATCGAATATGGGGATATCTAGCTTGTTACAATCTAGAAAAAGGTTGACATTGTATCCAATTAATATGAATGCAGTGTCAACTAGTGCTAGATGGAACTTTGGAGGAGTTCCAATAGAATATTTATAAAGTATACACCTAGAGGGTCAGGTACTAACTCAGTCCGAAGTGAAATTTGGAGAAGATGCATGAGGAGTAATATTGAAAACGGTGGATAAGCTAAATATCTTTTTCAAATTATTTGTTATTTTAGAACTTCAAGACAAAAGTAGTAATTTTTTTACGTTTTACCCTTGTAGTAATTATTGTTGATGAATACAAACACATCAATTACGGGTGATATTATGATTGCTCAAATACTAATAAGATAATTAGAAAATGAAGCGAATCAAACGACATGTAGTAATTGTCACACCTCCTATTTTACACACACCTTGAGAGGGGTATATATAAAGGAGCTTTTCCAATTTAAGTGATATTATTCGAAATGGGATTATTTATTCTTTTTTTATTCAGAGTCACCACTTAGGATAGTTTATTTGGTGTCCCAAGTCGCCGGTTTACTTTAAATCCCAAATCGAGGAAAATTTTGACTTTCCTTTTGAAGTCTCCGAACCAGAAATTCCGAATAAGGAATTTTGTTAACCCGAAGGAAGGTGTTAGGCACCCCCGGATTCCGTGGTTCTAGCACGGTTACTTAAACTATCATAATTGGCCTATTATCTTATTTTAATACATGTTTTAGCCTATGGTATATTTTAACCTTGTAAGCCGCTTTTAATTATTAATTTTTTAAGGAATATTTCAACGTCATCTAAAATACGTCTTTGGACCACGTCACATGAAAAGCACCCGCAGTCTGTGACACATTTTATTTAACGTTGTTGAGATTTGGATTTGGGTCACATGAAATGCACACCCGAGTTTAGGAAGGTAATATTTTAAAAATAGCGCGCCTAAAGCAACTACGCACTTTCAACTTTGTGAGGACCATAGAAAATTCACTAATGGCATACCTCGATTTCTAAAGAGTTAAAATTAATCACGTGATGGCCATGAGTTTTGAGATTTTATTTGGTATGGCCTGCCTCAATTATTCCAAAGGGTTTTACTCAATTAAAGCAACCTATGAATGTTCACGAATTGTTCTTCCTTTTTGCTTTGAGATTTATTGTAAGGCGTGATTTATGGAAGTTGAATTGGTGGGAAACCATATTAAAAAATATTTCCAATCATACGGAATTGTCCAAGCATTTAAGAACAAATTGTCTCTAGCATATTACCTCTAACCATTGGTAAGCATGAAACGAGGTATTAATTAATACTAATAAGACGAACGGAAACAATAGTTGGACAGGAATAGACATTGACTTGTCATATTTATTCTCGTGGAGAAAATTTTAGGAACAAACAGTTAGGTAACAAATCGTGATTCCCTTTTTATATATTTTGAATTCATAGAAGTTGAGTCAAAGGTAAAAATATTCTAGCCACGGATAATAAGATCCATAAACAAACCAGCTGCTCTAAAATCAAGCATACCATTTTAATCCTAACGGAGAAGACATAATAAATATATATATAAAAAAAAGTAATTCATGTACCTTAAGATGCAATAGGCCAATGAATCAAATTAATCAATATGCAAACAACAAATCAAACAGATCCATCAGGGAATAGACATGAATCGATATTAGCATAGATCATATCCCATTTCGCGTTGAAACTAAAACAAAAATCAACAAAACCATACCATGAATAACAGAAAACATTAGAGAACAAACTCCACCATATATACACAAACAAATTTCAGCAAATTTATAGCACGTGGATGCCCGAACAACATTTACATTTCGAGATTGAGATAAATACCTCTAAACATCATTTGAAACAAACTTGAATAGCCAAATATAGTCGAGAGGAAAGCTGTATCTTAGCAAAACAGAACCAACGAAGCACAACCTCAGCTTCTAAATCGAAATCAGAATTCAGACACCTAGGAATTGAAGAGATGAAGCATCGGTCACCAGCAGAAAAACAACCACAATTTTCTTTGAAGGCCCAGATTTTTGGAAGATTGTTTTTACTTTTCAGATCTGTTTTTTTTTTAAATTAAACTTCTAAAAGCTTCTTCTTCCAACTATTGCGTGTGTCTGCTCGTGAAGTATATGAGCAGGATGTATAAATGAGAATGGAGAAGTTTCGGAGCTGCTTCAATAGCATTTTTCAGAGGTATTTTGACTAATATTTTGACCTGATTTTGTGAGTTTCTACATGGTATGAGGGAATGGAAAAGAAGGGAAAAGCTATGCTCCTTTTTGTGTTCGGGATCCGATCTCTTAGATCTTCTCTAGGCTATTTTAAGAGAGATTGTGGTTTGGGCTGGGGGTCAGGTGAAATTTGGGTAATTTTGGGGTTGGTTTTGGCTAAATTGGCCCAATTCCGAAATTAACAACTCCTTTCAATTTTTATTTTATTTATAAATATATTTTCTTTTCTTTTCTTTTCTTTTCTTTTCTTTTCTTTTCTTTTATTTTATTTTCTTATTTTTAATTAAAATCCTACAAATTAAAAATACTAAATTATCTAAAAGTGTGAAACTAAACTAATTAGCTAATTATAAAAATTATAAATAATACTTAATTCTAAATTAAAAAGAGAAAAATCAATAAGCTAAGATTTAAAAAATTAAAAATGTAAAAATGAGCTTTTTTTGTGATTTTCAAATTTTATATAGCAAATAATTACTGATTAATTCTAAAAATATAAAAACAAATCCTAAATGCAATGCATGATATTTTGGTATTTTTTTCATGATTTAAATAAAACTTAAACATGCACAAAAATGCAAACAATTAAACAAAATTGTACAAAAATTCCTAAAATGACAAATAATTAACTAAAGTCTATTTTCTTGGGATTTTATAGGAGTATTTCGTATATGGCAAAAATCACGTGCTTACAGTTGTCCATCTTTGCTCGGAAACATGAAGAGTTTTTGGGTAAAGATAAAGTGAGCAATATGAGGAATTTTTGCATGTTTTAAACTCCATGAAAAGCATTTTTTAAAAGAACCTGACCGAACCCTGCTTCAGAGGTTGCCTACATATCCTTGGCTATAAAGGAACCAGGTCAGTGTAGTTCTGGAAGTTTCGGTAGCTGGGACTACCGGGAAGCTGTGATTTCACTGTTGTTGCTACTGTTTCTGCTTGTTGAGCTCCTTATTACACCAAAATGAAAAGTAAGAAGCTAATCTAGTTAAACCTATCAACTACGAGTTACAAGATTCCTATCTATAAATCTCTTGAAGCTTGATCTTGAGTCTTAGCTGATTCTTGTTGTGGACTCCGATCTGAATCTTGATGCTCATCAGCTATAGGTGTTGGTTCTTTTTTCAGCTTTGATCAAGGCGGGACATACGAAGCTTGTGACTTCAATCATATCTTGAGCAGTCCGCATCTTTCTCCGCTTCAGCATTTTGAATACACTTCTTTTTGTTCTCTTTCTTGTTTTCTTTATTTTGCATTGAGACTCATTCTTTTTGTCATCTTGAATCTTGTGCATCGAGGTACAACCTGCTCAACCATCAAAACAGACAAACGAACGAAATTTTTCTGCCCCAGTTTTCACTAGGAAAATTTCATGATTTATTTTCAACAAAAATCTAAGCAATATAAATCAGGATTGTGTATCTTTGGAAATAGGGAGTGAAGCCCTAAATTGGGAGGATTGCCAGGTTATGCTGGAAAGCTTACTAGGTTATGCCAGAAAAGAAAAAGGGTCATCGGGTTATGCCGGGGAAATCATTGGGTTATACCGAAAGAAAAGGAAAAGGTTCTCGGGTTATGCCGGGGAAGTCGACAGGTTATGCCCTGAGAAAAAGAAAAAGGTCCATTGGTTATGCCAGGGAGGTCCACGGGTTATGCCGGGAGAAAAGGAAAAAGGTCCTCGAGTTATGCCGGGGAGAAAAGGAAAAAGGTCCTCGGATTATGCCGGGGAGGTCCACGGGTTATGTCGGGAGAAAAGAAAAAAAGGTCCCTGGGTTATGCCAGGGAGGTCCACGGGTTATGCCGGAAGAAAAGAAAAAAGGTCATTGGGTTACGCCAGGAAGGTCCACGAATTATGCCGGGAGAAAAGGAAAAAGGTCCTCGGATTATGCCGGGGAGGTCCATGGGTTATGCCGGGAGGAAATAAAAAAGGTCATTGGGTTATGACAGGGAGGTCCACGAGTTATACCGGGAAAAAAGAAAAAAAGGCCTTGGGTTATGCCAGGGAGGTCCACGGGTTATGCCGGGAGAAAAGAAAAAAGGTCCCTGGGTTATGCTAGGGAGGTCCACGGGTTATGCCGAGATAAAAGAAAAATGGTCTCTGTGTTATGCCAGGGAGGTCCACGGGTTATGCTGGGAGAAAAGAAAAAAGTCCTTGGGTTATGCCGGGAGAATAGAAAAAAGGTCGTTGGGTTATGCCGGGAGAGAAGAAAAAAGGTCCTTGGGTTATGCTAGGGAGATCCACGGGTTATGCTGGGAGAAAAGAAAAAAAGTCCTTAGGTTATGCTAGGGAGATCTACGGGTTATGCCGGGAGAAAAGAAAAAAAGGTCCTTGGGTTATGTCAGGGAGATCCACGGGTTATGCCGGCACTACTGAAAAATTGCCATACGGTAACGGTTGGGAAACCGTTCCCATAGACTGTTTAACTGTTGCCATATAGATATGGGAACGGTTTACTGACTGTTCCATCAGCTCGCGTGGCAATAGGTCTATGGGAACGGTTCCTGTAACTGTTTGCACTCTCTGTGGTTATAGATGCATCCATTGCAACGGTTTTTCCTTTCTCTGTTGGAATGGTTATATTTTCCAATTGGAACGGTTTAAAACCGTTACTATAGTGTATATAGAACGGTTCTTAACCGTTACCATATTATTTAATTCAACACTTTTGTAAGCTATTGTTACGGTTATTTATGGATATAACAACGATTCCTTTACCCCTATTGCAACGGTTTTATTTTTGTGCGGGAACAATTTATATGTTATTATAGAATGGTTTGTATGACATATCGCAACGGTTTGCATTGTATCATGGAACACCAATTTGCGTCATATTGCAACGGTTCTGGTAAGCTATTGCAACAGTTCAGTTGAAAAAAAAAAATATAGCCCCTATTATAAATAAATATTTATATATATAAAATAAATTATAATAACACTAAAATTTAAATAAATCATAAAATAAAACTTTTAATAATATAAATTATCCATCAAGCAAATGTTCTACCCCAAATGCACAAGTTTAATACATTTCAAGAGAGTAATTAGTTTAAAAAGGTTGATAACAAAAGATTCCTATAGAACATTCATCTATAGCAATTCAAATTTCATCTCAAGTACGGTCTAGTTCTTCACTTTCATCATCTTCTTAGATTTCTTGATTTACTCCACCTACAAAAGAGGATAAATAAAGTCATTACTCTTCAAGAGGATAAACTAAGCCATAGCTTGAAAGAAAAACAAGTAAATCATCCCACCATCATTGAAAATATCATTACCAAGAGTTCTATCGTGAAAAACTTTTGAAAATTAACATGCTGGATTAACAATTGTGCCTCCTTATCAAAATTAGGATCATTTAGCAAGTATCACCACACTCAACAGAATAAAACTTCCAAGAACAAAACTCACTATAACCCAAACATTTCTCTTCTTAGAACGTAATGGAAAGAGACTTTGGCTTGGTACTTTTTCTACAGCTGTTGAAGCTGCTATACCTTATGATGAGGCTGCTAAGGTTCTGTATGGTCATAATCCTATACTTAACTTCCCTGATTATTGTGTACAGAATTCCGAATTGGCTAATTACTCGACGAGTGTTTCTATTGCGTGAACTACTTCATTGGGATCAAGTGAATCATCTGTTGAAGATTCAAGAATTGAACCTGACTTACAAACATCAGATACACCAGATGATGGTGTGGTTGCAATTACAGATGAAAAATCTATTTTGGATGGTCCAACGAATTTATGTTCCGATGGTAGAGCTGATGGGGATCCAGGGGCATAGTAGGATTCTTCTGTTTGTTGCTTGAATATGGAATCAGTAGTAATGGAAGTGGACGATTCTTTAGACGATATGAAAGGTTTGAATTGCAGCACGAGAATTGATTCAAAGCCAATTCTCGAGCCTACAAGTTCTTGGGTTAAAGTTGAGGCACCCTCGGACAATGACTTCGTGCAAATGTACATGACTACCCCCACTCTCCACCCCTTTCAATATGACAAAAATAAAAAGAAGACTCAGTAAGTGAGCTTCAGCTCTTTCAAGCAGGAAGCAGTAAACTTATAGGCTAAGAACTACTACTTTGACCTTCTAAACAATTATGTATAAAAGACAAAGGAATTTATAAAAAGGTTTTGGGTCACAAAACTCTAAGCATTTCCTTATGTTTTAGGTTGTATGCTCAGAGCCTGCCAAATAATATAATAACAGAGCTAACTCTAGCAAGCTCATCCTCAGACACTTTAAATTAGCAAGCTGGCGTTAAATAGTGTACCATATTTGTTCAAACTTTTAGTGTTTTGTTTTCTTTATCTATTCCACCAAAACTTGGTTTGGTC
>MU776783.1:48114-65458 GCA_026770625.1 Nicotiana glauca
AAATTGATTAAGAAAACATGGCAATATGTAGATTGGAGTTTACCTTGTACCATGTCAGGGGTTGTTTTTGAGCCACTAGTGAACCTTTAATCCATTCAACAGAAGAACTCCCACTTAATGTATGAAGACTTAATGATTCACCTTTTAGACCAACCTGCAAAAAGCAAATTATAGATTAGTCGGGGGTATCAACGCTCTATATATCGTTCGTTACTCTCACATTCGAGTAGCTTCATTCTTCTCCTCTAAAGGGGTATGATATAGGTAGTCTACCCTGATACAAGCATTAGTGGCTGATTCCATTGTTCAAACCCATGACCTATAGGTCACATGAAGACAACTTATAGGTCACGGGTTCGTCTCCTCACAAAATTATCAAGCTTTAGGGAGAGAACATAAGCAACTAGTAAACAAACCTTGTAAGACCATCTCTGTTTTGTTAAGTCTCTTTTACACTCATTGACACCACTCAATGTAACTGGACCTAGAACTCCTGCATTCCACGTATCAAAATGCACGCCAACGTTCTGAAATGGCGATTTAAAACCATAGGTTAGATAAAATTTTACAATAATGGTTCAAGTTACCATTGCTAATTGAAGGGCCAGAGAAACAGGAAGTAGAAAACTAACCGGGAGACCAACAAAAACACTGAGCAGTGAAATCTTGTTAATACCAGCTCTTAATTTCACATTGCCACTATATGTAAGTTTTGGATTGTCAAATTTCCCATAAACATTTCCTACCACAAGTGAAGAACATATACAGATCAAAAGGAGATAAGAACAGACTTAAAAAGCTGTAGTTTGTTTGGAAAATCACTTTGCTATATTTCCAAATAGAGTGATGTTTGCAATACCTGATAGTTTGCCATTGATGAAGACATGAAGGACATGACCGGCCGACAAAACAGTGAGATAAGGGTCCTTTCCATTCTTTAAAAATCCTTCACCAGATGTTATATTTACACTGGAGAAAGTAAACACAACATTATCAGGATATCCAGTAGGAAACTAGGTAGTGTCAAGAAGGTTCAACCGAACCCCCTTTATCGGAAAATTATACTGTGCAAAAAGGTCGCTCGATGCACAAGGCATCCCGCACTCACGCAGGGTCCGGGGAGGGCCGCACCCCAAGGGGTATGACGTGCTTGCATTAGGATATGCTTCCACGAAAAATTACATTGGTGCAAATAGAGTAAAAATTATCTTTTTGGTTATATGTGAGGTACTAATATATTGTCCCTTCCCTTCTCTTCTCGTCTTTTCCGTCTTCTTGAGGCGGGGGTCTTTCGGGAATAGGCTCTCTACTCCTTTGGATAGGGGAATAGGCTCTCTACTCCTTTCGGGAATAGGCTCTCTACATGCCAACACTAGTGAAATCAAATAATTCACGCCCCAAATTCAACTGTTTCTGTGAAGTATGTCCATGGGCACCAATAACACCCTTATTTTTGCAGCTCCGCAATTTCCCTTATTTTAAAGACTAGATGGCGGTGCCCGTATTGTGCACGGGCGTAGCCCCATATTGTTAGAAAATATCAAAAGTTTAATTCAGTAGAGCAGAACACTTTTAAAGCTAAACAAATTGAAAAACATAGCACTCATCCAAAAGCTAGTCAAATACAAATAACCAACCTGTTGTAATATGATTTTATGATTAAAATGGAAATTCACATAAATGAATATTTTACCTACTGACTACTGAGTAGCTACTTTCATACACTTAAACATATATCTCTCACGTCAACTATTTACAAGACTTTCCTTGAATTTATTGAGTGACTAATGAAAACAGGGAGTTTTATGCTTGAAGAATTCTCTTAGCATCATCAACTAATGTGCACAAATACTTATTTTTCTTTTGGGTATAACTCCAGCGATGGGCTTATCAAACCTTCATAAAACATGTGAAATATCAAAATTTTCATTCATTGAACAAACATATTCAAAGTGCTGAGAATCCAAAGTTTAGGTACTAAAATTTGTTTTATCCAAGAAATATTCCAAGATAATATATGTAGTCTGTTGATATGATTCTTTATCACAGCATCTATCCCTTTTAACAACATCAGAGAAAGCTATAGAGAAATGGTGCTGAAATTTCTAAAAAGATTGTATCATTTTATATGACAGGACCCTGGAAATGATAAGTTAGTTAAGAACCTCTACAGTTTGACATGGATAAATAGACACCACAAGCTGGAGTTTTGAATTCTATAGAAATAGTTGAAGAGATCTTCTGCAGGCGAACAATCTATTCCTTTACACTAAGCCACCTATTCTTTAATACTACTGCAGATTTGGTCTAGTGAACTATATTAGATAATGAAAGCTTAATTATGTCAAAATTTTGTGAATCTATTTTACTTACAAGTCTATTCATCCACCACTAAAACTTCTCTATCTACTATCATAAACAAATTTAAGTATTCATAAATTGCATGAAACTTGAAAATCAAGACTTCCACATAAAAAATGGAGTAGACTTATAATGTATCAAATAGCTATACCAGGACAACTCCATTTTCACGACCAGTGGATTCTGCTATGTTAAGGGAATCAAGGAGAAACAGGCGCTTAAGCAATTTCGGAAGTTTAATGTAAAAGGGAGTATTTTATAAAATCTTGAGTCATCAAAAGACTCAAAAGGATGCAGTTTATTCTACATAATGTGGTTCAGAAAAATGATAAAATTGAAAAGGAATATCATCATCTAAGTGTAGTGGAGAACCTTTAAAGGTAAAAAGATGTTCTCTAGATTATATGCTGATTAGAATGAACAAGAAAACAAAAAGAATGGGTTGTTAACTAATGCAAAACACACAAAATCTCTAATCATTATTAATTTTTTATTAAACATGACAATATTTTATAGCTTATTTTTTCACCTAATAAGATTAACATTATTAGAAGATACATGCAGCACGAGAAATCAACCATAATTTAATTATGAGAAAATAAAGTGAGGATACTACGTATTATAGTCAAAAGTAGGGTACTTTCCTCCCTTGAGTAGCTGACTTTCAAAAATAGGTACAAGCATTTAAAATTATGCAACCATTAAATTCCAAGTGAATGGGTAAAAGATAATCAGCAATTTGCATCACCACAAAAGTAAATAAAGGTGGAAAAAAAGTAACTATTTTGACCAAAAAATTTGAGACCTCTATGCAATAGCACAAGCAGTGCTGAAATAGTGCTCAGTTTATATAAGAAAGCATTTTTTCAGAATGACTAACCACATAATATTCCAGTTAAATTCTAAATATAACCAAAAAATGAACGCAAAATAATGTACATCAATGGCTATTATACAAGACTTACTTGTTTGGCAGAAGAAACCTCATGTTAATTATCCCAATTCTATCGTCAACTTCTCAAAAGTTTCAAGATCGGTCCTCCGAATCTGGCATAAAATATAGATGAAGTCCCAGACTAAAGTAGACGACATGTGAATCAAAGTAAAGAGAAGTATGAATATGCAATATCTTAAGTGTAGAGTGAAACTCTATCTAATTTGAACAAACATAAAATATTAGAATCAATTCCCAATGTTAAGTTAATGCAAAAAGCAACTTTTTCAGCTAAGAAACACAAGCACAAGTAAGAAATCTTTAACAAGAAAGACATCACAATATACATTTGAAAGAGTGTAGACAATAAAACACCAGGATGTTATGAGATTAATTGGTTGATGCTTACAAGAATAAGTCTTAGAAATTGATAAAATCTAAATCTATAAATAATACATGCATGTATAAAATGCACCCAGCCAATGACTCTACCTCAAAAGTTATAAAAGCAATAGAAATACAGAAATTAGCATATACAATACTCATTAAAATTAAGAAAAAGTAATATAGAAAAAGAAAAAAAATTAAACATAGTTGAAAAAGAAAAAAGCTTTAAACAACAGAACATGTTGAGAGCTATCCACTATAAAGTAAAATTAAAACATGCAAAACAGGAAATATTTAAGGACAAAAATTAGCAATCCCAGATCAACCAAAAAAGAAAATCCAAAAGAGAAATAGAAATTCAAAAGAATAACAAACTGTAAGCTAATCTACTATTACCCAAAACATGCAAAAAAAGTACTAAACTAAAATCAGCATTTATTCCCAAATCGACCAAAAAACAGAGAGCAAAAGCTAAGAAAAACATAGGGAGTTAAAAATATAAAAGGAGAAAACTTACATAATCCACAATGCTAGCAAGAGGCTTGGGAGTGGAAAAGGAATGACGATTCTTATAATCAGACCCATTTGGGTTCAAGTTTCAACTGCGTAGAGAAACCAGAAAATTTGCCAAAAAAAGTTATAATGAAATTAAAGAGAAGAATAAGAACTTATCAAAAGATAACCCATTCGAGAGATCAGAGGAAGAAGAACCGTTAGAAAGAAGAACCGACGGAACTGTCCCTGGAGTTTTGGGCTTTGGGAACTCTAGGGTTTGATGCTTATGGTGGTCTAATGAAGAGGTATTAGTTGAAAGTCGGCCATTAATCTTCGATGAAAAAGAAAAGAGATCAGAGGCGCGATTTTGGGTTGTATCGACGAGGGAGCTCCGGTGATGGATGAGGGAGTTTGGATACTGGGGAGCTACGTTTGGGAATTTGGGTGTATCGATACTGGAGAGCTAATTTTTAATTATTGTTAAAAATAAGAAAATAAAAATATGACTGGTCACTAATTAGTTTGGCGGGCCACTAAACATTTCAGCGAAAAAACAAGGGAATTGAATACCCATTCCCATAGCAATTGTTTTCCAAAACCATTGCAATATACATGTCTATTGGGACGGTTAACAAAATCATTGCGACACAAAACCCTATAGCAACGGTTTTTGTTACATTTACAACGGTTTGATGTCTAAAGTGTGCTGGTACCTCCCAAATTCTATTGTAACGGTTTGAACCGTTACTATATCACCTCTATGGCAACGGTTTGTGAACTGTTACCAAAAAAATGTTCCCATAGGCCCATTTTCTGGTAGTGCAGGAGAATAGAAAAAAGGTCCTTGGGTTATGCCAAGGTGGTCCACGGGTTATGCCGGGAGAAAAGAAAAAAGGTCCCTGGGTTATGCGAGGGAGAAAAGGAAAAATATCCTCGGGTTATGCCGGGGAGGTCCACGGGTTATGCCGAGAGAAAAGAAAAAGGGTCCATGGGTTATGCCAGGGAGAAAAGAAAAAAGATCCTTGGGTTATGCCGGGGAGGTCCACGGATTATGCCGGGAGTAACTAGGGAATGGGGCCCTATGTTGGAAGGATGCAGCTAGAGATTGGAGGCTCTATGCTACCATGATTTTGAAATTTTTCTTCCTCTTTTTTTTTTCATCATTCTTCATTTCAATTTTTTTTAAGTTTAAGAAAATGAGTAAAAATGCAGGAAAGAACTTGAAGGAGACTTCACTTTTGGATTGATTATTGCTGCAGAGCTGTTTCTAGCTCTTGCATAGTTTCTTTTGGTTTCACCTGCTTCTTGCAAGGTTGCTTTGAATTGCACCCGTTTCCTGTTTTCAAACAAAAAATAATTGTTAACTTGAAACGGTAGTTGGTTTTGTGGCCTTGATTGTTTTGATCACTTGATTTCGGCCCTTTCAACTGCAACTGGTTGTTTCCTGAACACTGATTGCATTTCTGTCTCTGGAGAAAATTCCGGCTTTTCCAAACTTTGTTATGATGATTGGTCGGTGGAACGCAACCTTTTGAACTTTATTTTGCCTTCGTAGGCCTTTACCTTCTGATTTTTTTTCTTCTTTTTTTTTCTTCTCTTCGGAACATTGGGGAACTGTCGGCTCCTCAAACTTTTTTGCAACAGCTAGTCGCGTGGGACTTAACCTTTTCCAACTTTATTTCGGCTTCGTAGGTCTTTTATTTTTTGACTTCTTTCTTCCAACTTCAATTTTAGAGCATTTGGGGCACCTTGGCTTTTCAAACTTTTGCCAAGACGGTTAGCCACGTGGGACTCAACCTTTTCAGCTTTATTTGCCTTTATAGGCACTTCAATTTGATTTTCTCCTTCCAAGAGTTTTAATTTCGAAACATCGACCGTCATAGCTAGTCAGGGTCGACTTGATGCCCCTGGCAAGAATTGGTGCCTTTTGAACATTAGCTCGTGTCAAACGAAAACCCTGTAAATCAGTCTTGCCATCCCTTATTTGTCTTAGGTTCAGAACCGTGTTAGACCGAAAGGGATTCAAAGAAAACAAACAATGGAATGGAGAATGAGTTTAAAAACAAAAAGTGTCCCTTTCAGGGAAAGGAAAGAAGGACTTGTCTGGAGTACATGCAGACTTTAATGAACATGACATGCCTTTAGGAGTGGATGCCTGATCTGTTTTAACTGTCCGACTCTCAAAAATTCATCACAACTTCTACCTCAAAATTTGAGAAACCTTGCCAGGACTTTGTTGATGCCGATGGCTGTAAGGATCTTCTTTTCAATCAATGGGGCCCTTTGCAGGTTTTCACTAGCTGACCTATCTCATTTATCTTCTCACCATCGCCTTATAGTTCCCGTGTGGGTTTTCACTAACAAGACTCTCTCATTTTGATTTTTCTCTGATTACCATCACCTTACAATGCTCGTGTGGGTTTTCACCAATAAGACTCTCTCATTTTATTTTTCTCAATTTGGCTTGCATCGGATCCAAGTAGTTGTATTCTCTTATCCTTGAACATTCTCATCGATTGATCAGAAGGGCTTGAATAGGGTTTGGGTAAAAAGGATTTAGATTGAGTTACCACTTTGGAACCTTTTTGGACGAGATCATCGCCGAACCATTATAATATCTGCCCCAGTTTTACTTTTTGGGGGACTTTGAATTTTTATTTTGGTGTGACTGAACCCAGAGAGAGGCTGCCTACGTATCCTTTCAGAATCAAGTCGAATGTAGTTCAGGAAAAAACATTTTATTTTGTTTTTCTGTTTTTTCCTCCTTCATTTTTCATTTCATTTCCTTTTTTCTTCTCTTTTTTTTCATCTTTTCTCTTCTTCTTTTTTTTCATATTCTTTGCCTTTTCTTCCTTTTTTTATATACATATTTTCTTTTCTTTTGTTTTCTTTTTTCATTTTTTTTTCAAATTTTATTTTCAATAACACTTTCAAGTTCCAAAAAAGGTAATCAAAGAAGAGTAACCGACTCAAAAGGTTTGCAAAGGGTTGATAGTGTTTGGATAGCGAGAATGAAAGCTTTCGTCATCCCAGCCGGTGAATATTAATATTGTATGGAGGATCAATCAGAGTACCTTTGTACAACGCACACTCTTGGGCAGTACTCTTGCTGCAATGTGTTGACTTTTCCAATCTAGGAACCAATTTTCCTTCAGCTGTTCTAACTATTTGTTTTATTTCCTTAAACTTATCTTCTTGGCATTTTGACTCTGATTCATTATTTCGATGTCTGAAAGCATTTTGGGATCTGGGCATGGAGTTCGCAAGCATGTCATGTTATTGAAATCTGCATTTAACAGAAGTGAAAAGAGAATAAGAAAAATAGCAAGATTAAGAAAAGAGACATTCCTGGACAATGAAGTATTAATTTCATTTAATTTTTGATTTTTTTTTATTTTTTTTCAATTTTTGAAGAGAGAAGGGTTTACATCGGAATGTAAGACAATAGAGTAAAACATCCGGATTACACCCTGAGATAATCCAGACGCAGAAAGGATAGCAAGACTGGCTACCGAGACTCCCGTCTGATGGAGAACTTTTCAGGCTTGGCAACCATTTTTTGAATTTTCTTCTGTCTCGGCAATGGATACAATGGCCTTCAATGCCGAGCCAAGTTCCTCATTTTCATAAATCATTCCGACTATTGGCCGGTCATTGTGGGTAGGCAACATATTGTTCATCACATCAGGAGCTTCTTCCTCCCGAAAAACAATTCTTTCATCTTCAATCAAATCTTCAACTGCCTTTTTGAGGGTCCAACAGTGCTCTGTACTATGTCCCACTGCTCCATAGTGGTACTGACATATAACATCAACTCGGTGCGAGGGGGACTTGGGGTTTGGCCGGTTCGGGGCCACTCGCTATAATAGATCTAGCCTGATTAGCTTTTGGAACAAACTTGAATATAATTCACCGATAGGGGTGAACCGATTCTTTCTGAAAGGCTCTCTTGGGCGAGGATTGTATTGGGAATCATTTGGTTGAGGATTATATGGAGCTTGGTAAGGATGGGCATTTCTGGGAAGTGGAGCTCGATTTTGTGTATAATGTTATAATCGCGGGTAAGGTTGCACGTTCATCACCGCATGGGGAAGCGGTGCCACGGCTAAGAAGCATCTTGAAGGGGATAATAGTGTGGTGGGACGATAGGAGGCACCTATGATTGGCTGAATGACATGCGGGCCCTCCTCGAGCTTGAAACCATCATGACTCCCTCTTCATTCCCATTTCTGTTTATCAAACTCTTCGAACCATTCTGAGCAGACTGTGATGTGGCCTTAAATGCAGCATGACTCAAGATTCGACCTGTTTTTAAACTGTTCTCAATCATTTCCTCGATTTTGATAGCCTCGGCAAATGGCTTACCCATAACAGACATCATGTTCTGGAAGTAGACGCCCTCTTGGGCCTACAGAAAAATCGTGACCTATGTCAATTTCGTCCATTGGAGGCTTTACCCTGGCAGCTTGCTCATGCCATTTGACGACTAATTCACGGAAGCTTTCCACGGTTTTCTTTTTCTAATTGGACAAGGAGTTTCTGTTGAGAGAGATGTCCACATTATATTGGAACTGGCGGACAAAATCTCGGTCCATATCGTCCCACACATGCCAATGGGTAATTTCCTGATCTGTATACTACTCAGAAGCGATTCCGGTGAGGCTTTCTCCAAAATAGGCCATTAGCAGCTCCTCTTTTCCACCAACACCCCTCAACTGGTTACAGTTGTAACGACCCGATCGGTCGTTTTGAGTACTAGCACTTTGTTTAGCAGTCGGAGGCCCTGAACAGCTTCATTTTGGGTATTATGACTTGTCTGCATGGTCGGAACTTAAATTCAGAAAGATCGAAGTTAAAATTAAGTGAAAATTCTCATTTCAGGAACTTAAAGTTGAAATAATGAATTAGGATTGGAATTTTAAGTAAACGACCTTGGAATCAGGATCTAAAGGTTCCAGCACATTCGTATGATGATATCGGACTTGGGCGTGCGCCCGGTTCAGGTTTTGGATAACCCGGGAGCGTTTTGGCGCCTATTGTGGAAGTTAGCTTTTTAGAAGAAATTTCATAAGTTTGGCTTGGAGTGCATTTCAGTGTTATCGATATCCGTTTGGGATTCCGAGACTATGAATAGCTCTGTATTGTGATTCTGGAGTTGGGAGCATGATCGGAAGTGAATTCGGAGGTCCATGGACCATTTTGAAGCCGTTTGGCTAAAGGTAGCAATTTGAAGGTTTTTGGAAGAGTTTGACCGGGGGGTTGACTTTTTGATATCGGGGTCGGAACCTAATTTCGAAAGTTGGAGTAGGTCTGTAATGTCAAATATGACTTGTGTGCAAAATTTGAGGTCAATCGGACGTGATTTGATAGGTTTAAACATCGGAAATAGAAGTTGGAAAGTTCAAAGTTCATAAAGCTCGAATTGGGGCGTAATTCATGAATTTAGCATTGTTTGTTCTAATTTGAAGCCTCGAGCAAGTCCGTAATGTGTTTTGGGATTGGTTTGTATGTTTGGTTGGGGTCCCGGGTAGATTCCGGGTGGTTAACGGATCAAAAATTAGATTTTTGAAAGAGCTGAGTTTGCTGGTATATGGTATTTCAACTTCTGCGGAAACGGGACCGCAGAAGTGGCCCCGCAGAAGCGAAGAAGAAACCGCAGAAGCGGACGAGGGCGGGGGTAGGAAGGACCGTAGAAGCGGCCTTGATCCGCTGATGCGGAACCGCAGAAGTGGTGGGGCTGACCGCAGAAGCGGAAAGCCTGGGGTCGTTTGGAGCTGCAGAAGCGGCAAGCGGTCCGCAGAACCGGCATCGCAGAAGCGGATTTGGTTCAAGGGGGCCGTGGACCGCAGATGTGGTCAAGGTTCCGCAGAAGCAGGACCGCATCTGCGGAAGATGGGAGCGCAGAAGCGAAAAATGGGGCCAAGTCCAGGACCGCAAAAATGGCTGTGGGCCGCAAAAGCGGAACCGCTTAAGCGGTAGTAGTTTCGCAGAAACGGAAATGACTGGGGCAGAAGCATTATTTTAAGTCGTGATTTGGCTCATTTCTCTCATATTTTCTTGGCTTGGGGCGATTTTGGGGAGCTTCAAGAAGGGATTTTTGTCATCAAGGATTAAGGTATGTTATCCCTACCTATTATGAGTTAAATACACTGATTACGTATGGATTTATGTATGAAAATGGGTAGAAAACAGAGGGTTAGAGGAAGATCTAGAAATATTGTGTTCTTGGATTTTAGCCCCGATTTTGATTATGGAATTAGGAGAAAATTATATATTTGGGTTCCTAAGGTCATGGGTAAACTTTATCTTCGATAAATTCCGGATTCCGGACATGTGGGCCCGAGGGCATTTTGGTCAACTTTTCGTTCGGGGTTGGAAATTGTTATAAATTGGATTATAATGAATACCTTAGCATATATTAATGGATTTACATAATTATTGGTTAGTTTTGGAAGCATCGTACGTCGGTTCAAGCCTTCGGAGGAATGTAGAATGCCGGTTATGGGTCTTCGGAGCGAGGTAAGTCTCCTTTCTAATTCTGTGAGGGGGAAATTACCCCATAGGTGAGTTAAATTGATTATGTGCTCCTATTTGTGGGGGCTACGTACGCACGAGGTGACGAGAGTCCGTGCGTAGCTACTATTATGCTATTGTCCGGGTAGTTTAGGACCCAAAAGCATTTCATACTTGAATTAACTGTGAACCCATTGATGGCTTGAATTGCTTAAATCGCATTAAATTTAAAAACGGATTTCTAAAAAGACTTAAGCTTCGTTTCTCAAAATTATTAAAGAGAATTGGCCTTTCTTGGATATTTGCTCCATGTTGACTTCTTGACTGATTGTCTGTGTGTGTTTATTTTGGAACGGGCCGAACGCCTCAGCAGATTAATAGATGCATCTATAGGCGCGTCGTCGACCCTCGACAAGTGCACATTTATTTCTATTGGATCGGGCCATCGCCTCGGTATGATTTGCACATGCCTGTATTGCTTCCTGAACTTAATTAAGTTATTATTTCCCTTTTGTGGCTTAAATATATTTGGATTATATTTTAAAGAGAAATTCGGGAAATTTTCCTATGAAAGAACTACGTGTTTATTCATTTCCTCTATTTGGATTAGAATCATGTCCATAAAGAATAAATCCACGGTTTAATATGTGTATTGAGGATAAATGATCATTGGACTATTAGAGTGTGTCAAAATTGACCATCTCGTCTCTACCCCTTCGGGATTTTTGGGGGGCTTTGGATTTTTATTTTGGTGTGACTGAACCCAGAGAGAGGCTGCCTATGTATTCTTTTGGAATCAAGTCGAATGTAGTTCAAGAAAAATATTTTGTTTTGTTTTTCTATTGTTTTTCTGTTTTTTCTCCTTCATTTTTCATTTCATTTCCTTTTTTCTTCTCTTTTTTTTCATCTTTTATCTTCTTCTTCTTTTTTCATTTTCTTTGCCTTTTCTTCCTTTTTATATACCTATTTTTCTTTTCTTTTGTTTTCTTTTTTCATTTTTTTTCAAATTTTATTTTCAATAACATTTTCAAGTTCCAAAGAAGGTAATCAAAGAAGAGTAACCGACTCAAAAGGTTTGCAAAGGGTTGATAGTGTTTGGATAGCGAGAATAAAAGCTTTCGTCATCCCAACCGGAGAATATTAATACTGTATGGAGGATTAATCAGAGTACCTTTGGGTTGCATTTTCATTGACATTTATTACAGGGACATTTCCTTTGATGCGCCCCAAGTACAACGCACTCTCTTGGGCAGTACTCTTGCTGCAATATGTTGACTTTTCCAATCTAGGAAATAATTTTCCTTCAGCTGTTCTAACTATTTGTTTTATTTTCTTAAACTTATCTTCTTGGCATTTTGACTCTGATTCATTATTTCGATGTCTGAAAGCGTTTTGGGATCTGGGCATGGAGTTCGCAAGCATGTCATGTTATTGAAATCTGCATTTAACAGAAGTGAAAAATGAATAAGAAAAACAACAAGATTAAGAAAAGAGACATTCCTGGACAATGAAATATTAATTTCATTTGATTTTTGATTTTTTTTATTTTTTTCAATTTCGAAGAGAGAAGGGTTTACATCGGAATGTAAGACAATAGAGTAAAACATCCGGATTACACCCTGAGATAATCCAGACGCAGAAAGGATAGCAAGACTGGCTACCGAGACTCCCATTTGATGGAGAACTTTTCAGGCTTGGCAACCGTTTTTTGAATTTTCTTCTGTCTCAGCAATGGATACAATGGCCTTCAGTGCCGAGCCAAGTTCCTCATTTTCATAAATCATTCCGACTATTGGCCGGTCATTGTGGGTAGGCAACATATTGTTCATCACATCAGGAGCTTCTTCCTCCCGAAAAATAATTCTTTCATCTTCAATCAAATCTTCAACTGCCTTTTTGAGGGTCCAACAGTCCTCTGTACTATGTCCCACTGCTCCATAGTGGTACTGACATATAACATCAACTCGGTGCGAGGGGGACTTGGGGTTTGGCCGGTTCGGGGCCACTCGCTGTAATAGATCTAGCCTGATTAGCTTTTGGAACAAACTTGAATATGATTCACCAATAGGGGTGAACCGATTCTTTCTGAAAGGCTCTCTTGGGCGAGGATTGTATTAGGAATCATTTGGTTGAGGATTATATGGAGCTTGGTAAGGATGGGCATTTCTGGGAAGTGGAGCTCGATTTTGTGTATAATGTTATGGCCGCGGGTAAGGTTGCACGTTCATCACCGCATGGGGAGGCGGTGCCATGGCTAAGCAGCATCTTGAAGGGGATAATAGTGTGGTGGGACGATAGGAGGCACCTATGATTGGCTGAATGACCTGCGTGCCCTCCTCGAGCTTGAAACCATCACGACTCCCTCTTCATTCCCATTTCTGTTTATCAAACTCTTCGAACCATTCTGAGCAGACTGTTATGTGGCCTTAAATGCAGCATGACTCAAGATTCGACCTATTTTTAAACTGTTCTCAACCATTTCCTCGATTTTGATAGCCTCGGCAAATGGCTTACCCACAACAGACATCATGTTCTGGAAGTAGTCACCCTCTTGGGCCTACAGAAAAATCGTGACCTATTTCAATTTCGTCCATTGGAGGCTTTACCCTGGCAGCTTGCTCGTGCCAGTTGACGACAAATTCACGGAAGCTTTCCACGGTTTTCTTTTTCTAATTGGACAAGGAGTTTCTATTGAGAGCAATGTCCACATTATATTGGAACTGGCGGACAAAATCTCGGTCCATATCGTCCCACACATGCCAATGGGTAATTTCTTGATCTGTATACTACTCAGAAGCGATTCCGGTGAGGCTTTCTCCAAAATAGGCCATTAGCAACTCCTCTTTTCAACCAGCACCCCTCAACTGGTTACAATTGTAATGACCCGACCGGTCGTTTTGAGTACTAGCGCTCTGTTCAGCAGTCGGAGGCCATGAACAACTTCATTTCGGGTATTATGACTTGTCTGCATGGTCGGAACTTAAATTCAGAAAGATCGAAACATTTCAGGAGCTTAAAGTTGAAACAATGAACTAGGATTGGAATTTTGAGTAAACGAACTCGGAATCAGGATCTAAAGGTTCCAGCAGGTTCGTATGATGATATCGGACTTGGTGTGAGCCCGGTTCGGGTTTTGGATAACCCGGGAACGTTTTGGCGCCTATTGTGGAAGTTAGAATTTTAGAAGAAATTTCATAAGTTTGGCTTGGAGTGCATTTCAGTGTTATCGATGTCCGTTTGGGATTCTGAGACTGTGAATAGCTCTGTATTGTGATTCTGGCTTTGGGAGCGCGATCAGAAGTGAATTCAGAGGTCCGTGGACCATTTTAAAGCCATTTGGCTAAAGATAGCAATTTGAAGGTTTTTGGAAAAGTTTGGCCGGGGGGTTGACTTTTTGATATCGGGGTCGAAACCCAATTCCGAAAGTTGGAGTAGGTCCGTAATGTCAAATATGACTTGCGTGCAAAATTTGAGGTCAATCGGCCATGATTTGATAGGTTTAAACATCGAAAATAGAACTTGGAAAGTTCAAAGTTCATAAAGATCGAATTGGGGCGTAATTCATGAATTTAGCGTTGTTTTGTTATGATTTGAGGCCTCGAGCAAGTCCGTAATGTGTTTTGGGATTGGTTTGTATGTTTGGTTGGGGTTCCGGGGGCCCCGGGTGGATTCCGGATGGTTAACGGATCAAAAATTAGATTTTTGGAAGAGCTGAGTTTGCTGGTATCTGGTATTTCCGCTTCTGCGGAAATGGGACTGCAGAAGCAAAGAAGAAACCGCAGAAGCGGACGAGGGCGGGGAAGGAAGAACCGCAGAAGCGGCCCTTGATTCGCTGATACAGAACCGCAGAAGCGGTGGGGCTGACCGCAGAAGCGGAAAGCCTGGGGTCATTTGGAGCCGTAGAAGCGGCAAGCGGTCCGCGGAAGCGGCCCCGCAGAAGCGGTTGAGGGAGCCGCAGAAGCGGATTTGGTTGAAAAGGGTCGTGGACCGCAGATGCGGTCAAGGTTCCGCAGAAGCGGGACCGCATATGTGGAAGATGGGAGTGCAGAAGCGGAAAATGGGGCCAAGCCCAGGACCGCAAAAGCGGCTGTGGGCCGCAAAAACGGAACCGCTTAAGCGGTAGTAGTTCCGCAGAAACGGAAATGACTGGGGAAGAAGCATTATTTTAAGTCGTGATTTGGCTCATTTCTCTCATATTTTCTTGGCTTGGGGCGATTTTGGGGAGCTTCAAGAAGGGATTTTTGTCATCAAGGATTAAGGTATGTTATCCCTACCTATTATGAGTTAAATACACTAATTATGTATGGATTTTTGTATGAAAATGGCTAGAAAATGGAGGGTTAGAGGAAGACCTAGAAATATTGTGTTCTTGGATTTTAGCCCCGATTTTGATTATGAAATTAGGAGAAAATTATATATTTGGGTTCCTAAGGTCATGGGTAAACTTTATCTTCGAGAAATTCCAAATTTCGGGCACGTGGGCCCGAGGGCATTTTGGTCAACTTTTCGTTCGGGGGTTGGAAATTGTTATAAATTGGATTATAATGAATACCTTAGCATATATTAATGGATTTACATAATCATTGGTTAGTTTTGGGAGCATTATACGTCGGTTTAAGCCTTCGGAGGAATGTAGAATGCCGGTTATGGGTCTTCGGAGCGAGGCGAGTCTCCTTTCTAATTCTGTGAGGGGGAAATTACCCCATAGGTAAGTTAAATTGATTATGTGCTCCTATTTGTGGGGGCTACGTACGCACGAGGTGATGAGAGTCCGTGTGTAGCTACTATTATGCTATTGTCCGGGTAGTTTAGGACCAAAAAACATGGCATAGTTGAATTAACTGTGAACCCGTTGATGACTTAAATTGCTTAAATTACATTAAATTTAAAAACGGATTTCTAAAAAGACTTAAGCTTCGTTTTCTCAAAATTATTAAAGAGAATTGGCCTTTCTTGGATATTTGCTCCATGTTGACTTCTTGACTGATTATCTGTCTGTGTATGTGTTTATTTTGGAATTGGCCGAACGCCTCGATAGATTAATAGATGCATCTATAGGCGCGACGTCGACCCTCGACAAGTTCACATTTATTTCTATTGGATCGGGCCATCGCCCCGGTATGATTTGCGCATGCCTGTGTTGTTGCCTGAACTTAATTAAGTTATTATTGCCCTTTTGTGGCTTAAATATATTTGGATTATATTTTAAAGAGAAATTCGAAAAATTTTCCTATGAAAGAACTACTTGTTTATTCATTTCCTCTATTTGGATTAGAATCATGTCCATAAATAATAAATCCACGGTTTAATATATGTATTGAGGATAAATGATCATTGGACCATTAGAGTGTGTCAAAATTGACCATCTCGTCTCTACTCCTTCGGGATTAGGCGGGATACTCACTGAGTACACGTTGATTACGTACTCATACTACACTTCTGTGCATTTTTGTTTCACAGGTACATGATACTTTAGTGGCCTACTGGGCGCAGCAACACGAACGATTCGGGGACTAGGTGAGTTTCAGTATGAAAGGCGGCCCGCAGCTTTTAAAGTCCTTTCCTATTAATTGTATTTCCTTTCTGTCCATTGTATTCCGG
Source organism: Nicotiana glauca (assembly GCA_026770625.1). NCBI lineage: Eukaryota > Viridiplantae > Streptophyta > Magnoliopsida > Solanales > Solanaceae > Nicotiana > Nicotiana glauca. The sequence goes on from MU776783.1 coordinate 64,406, forward strand.
ACAGATGTGGTATTGTATTTATATCCTTATCAGTAGTTGATCATGCACTTGTGACACCGGGTTTCTGGGATGGTTTCAGTAAAACTTTGTGCTAATTGTTATTATTTAAATTTGAATCCATGAAATGATCTTATATTTATGTAAAATGGAAGGAAAACCTTAAATTTTCAAAAGTATTAAAAGAGGAATTAATTTATGAGTTAGTTGGCTGGCCTGACAGAGGTGTCTGGCGCCACCACGACCGGTAGTGGATTTTGGGCCGTGACAACATGGTATCAGAGCACTAGGTTGCCGTCGGTCTCACAAGTCATGAGCAAGTCTAGTAGAGTCTCGCGGATCGGTACGGAGATGTCTGTACTTATCCTCGGGAGGCTGCAGGACTGTTAGGAGTATTTCCCTTCTTGATTTCCTTATCGTTCGGTTTGATTCCTTTGAGGCTTATGCCCTTGATTCCTTGCCACTCAATCTTCCGCGACGCGAGCGATTGTTATAAATCAAAATTTGAAGGATTGTAATGGCACTACAAGTGTGGTGCGAGATGATTCACCCGGTATAGTTGATTGGACTATCATAGTCACATTATGGAGGGATATTCCATTGTTTTAGCTTCATAACAGATCTTCTGAGAGCCTTGAGGCTAGGCACAAGGTTGCCATGATGCTCAGGAGTGATTATTTCTACAGTGTTGTTATGATGATAGGGTGTTTGCCCACGTGTCAGGGCAGTGAATGAATTGAAGGGAGGTTTACTCAGTGTGTAATCAAAGGGATTCAGTATTTTATCCCCGGCAGGGGAAGGTCAGGCGAACTAAGGATAGTCAGATGTGGACTAGTGGAAGTAATGAAACGTAGTAACGGCAAACGTGAAGGAGTTCTCTTCTTTATTGGGGTGCGGTTGTCCTAATTAGACGTATTAAGTTTGATGATGTTGTAATCTGCTACGATTCGCTTTATGACGGGATATTGTGAAATACTATTAAAGATGCAACCGTCAGATATCGCGGGATGCGGTGGTTTAGGATTTAATCAATGTTTCAAATGTTGACGGTTCGAT